>LBNU01022299.1:17724-30021 GCA_014162995.1 Artemisia annua
AACAATTTCCTTTTTATGTAAGCCACCAAGTTGTGTGCAAGGAATTCATATGCCATCTTATTGTGAAGTCTATTTTACATATTTTCATTACTAAATCTGCTTTATCAGAGGTAGGTGTAAATATTGAAAGTCTCAAGATTTTTTAATTATAGAAATTGGAATATGACTAACGTTTCTTACTTTTCAAAAGAATTTTGCACATATTAGCTGATAATAATTAGCTCCAAGTTACTTTGCACATCAATTCTCAAAAAGCTCCAACTCGCATCTTAGTCATAACCTCTCTCATATGTTCAGTAGTATATGTAGGATGATAGTTGTAACACCCCGCCCCGAAAGGGCCTAAGGGGGTTGGCAACACATGCGGTAGGGCACGGTGCGGGGTGCCTACCGCACGGTAGCACCGTCGCCGTGGCTACGGGGAGGGCACGGGAGAACCCCGTTCGGGGAAACTTACCGCTCGGTGAAGGAGCAAAATATGACCGTTGCATCATTAATTATGGAACGTTGGAAGTGGAAATGAGTGAGTGAAGGGTGAGGGGTGTGTTGCCAACAAAATTCGAGTGAGGGAAGGAAAAAGTGGGGGGATGATGTGGCATAAGGGGATTGGGTGTAAGTGAGTGAAGAGAAATAGGGTGAGTGGTGTGTTGCCAACCCCCTAATGTCACACTTACGGAACCAAAACGAAATGCAAGCGGAAGACATTACTATATTAATGGCTCAATAAAATTCATCAATTACTAAGGAAAATACAAAGTCAATAACATAAAGACCTATCATAGCAATATATGCAAAATCTAATATCTAAACAACTTATAGTACAGATGTGGTATGCTAGTCCTCATGATGGTCTAATATCAGCTCCTATGCACTCTTTACTCGTATCCCAAATTCCCCTAAGTACCTGCTAAGAAGAAAAGAAATGATGTCGTGCTAAAGGCTCAGTAAACAGATATAAACGAAGCAAATAAATAAAGCATGGGTATGTAAACGGAAAGTAATCACAATAACCTGATTAACAAAGATGCCAAATTTCATAAGAGTTTAACTAAAAAGGAAGTCAAATGAATCATATAAAAATGCCCCCCACGAGCTTGAAACATATGTATAACGCATGCCACATGCTTAGACCAAATAATCAAATTGTACATGGGAGCTGCAGACTCCATATTTACCGAAACAAATGTGTGATGGGGTGTCGGCACCACACAACCATCCACCAAATCAAATCCAAATCCAAATCAAATTAGCCTAGGATGCATCCATACGCCCGCCGGATCAAATCAAATCAAATCAAACATGACCAAGTGCATAATAGAGCACACAAAAGTGGGGACGTCGTGGATTGATCACATCGTCACAGATAGTGTCACACCATTGGTGCCTCAATAACACGATCATGGTACTTCCATGGCTAGTTAATAGCTCGGGCATCGGAACAAATCAAAGGATTCATATAGCATATTGAAACAAACTTAATATGTCAACAGATTGTCATGTCTAAACAAACGAATACATTCATATCATGGCAATACATTCATATCATGGCAATGTTAAATGAAACATATGTCAAACGAATACATTCATATCATGGTAATGTTAAATGAAACAAATGTCAAACGAATTCAAAGGGATTCTAATGAAGTTATCAAATGGGTGCAAGCGAATATCGAGTCAAAGGATAAGAAACATATATGGTGAACGTGCAAATAGATATGAATCAAATGTCATAAGAATCTTTAAAAGAAAGGATAGTTATTTGTACGAATAATCAATACGAATAAAAGAACCAACAAATTATACCAAAATCTTAAAAAAAAAAAAAAAAAAAAAAAAAAAAAAAAAAAAAAAAAAAAAAACCAAAAACTTAAAAAAAAAAAAAAAAAAAAAAAAGGCAAATATTGAACGAACAATATATATCTAAAATGCTGCATGAGAAAAGGTATAATATCTTTACTAATCTTTTATATAATAAAACAAAACCCCTAGTGGGGACTTTTTAAAATCAAATCATACCTTATTTAGTAATATTTTAATTATTATTATTACTTTCTTCTAAAAATAATTAACAAATAAACCTAAATATTTCTTGATTTAGGAAAAAAGCTATCAAAATTCGTTTTTTTAGTAAATTGGCTAAAAACATACATGTGTCAAAAGTATAAAATAATCAAACTTAAAACAGGCGGAGTAGTATACACAATAGTTAGGGGTTAAAATTAAAAATTATAAGAACAAAACCACCCAACAATTTACGAGCCACTCTTCCACCCACTTTTGTTCTTTTCAACCCTACTGTTCCAAATCGAACCATAAATCAAAAATTGAGCGATTTACCATCCATAACCCAAAACCCTAAATCGTTTTCTTCCCTGAGCCCTAAGGTAAATAACCAAATTCGTATAATCCGTTCACTTATGATTTCAATCTCTTCATTAATTAGTTGTTTGTTATAGCCACTAAAAACAAACCCAAAATCAACATCGCTCATCTGATTTACCATAGCTATGTTTTTTGGTTAATTATTAATCATAGACTTATGGATTTATATATTGATTTTAGGCTTTTTTTTTTTTTTTTTTTTTTTTTTTTTTTTTTTTTTTTTTTTTTTTTTTTTTTTTTTTTTTTTTTTTTTTTTTTTTTTTTTTTTCTTCTGGTAAGTGACTTGTGGTTTTGTGCTTTAGTTGATGATTGGGTATGCAAACTACCTTAATGAATTCCTTGAACTAAGTCGATGAGGTGATGTTCGGGAAGTAGCTGACCTATTGCAACAAATGAAGCAAGAACAGGTCCAACCCATCCGCACTTACACATCTTTAGTTAACGCGTGTTGCAAAGCAGGAGGGATATGATTGTACGTTTTCTTCTATATAAATTATTAGTATTAGTATATTTATTGTAGTTAGGGTGTTGGGTTATATAATAAATACCACCGTGAGCGTGTTTGAAAGTTTGGTCTGAAAATGATATTTGTGATATATAATGAGCACTAAGAATTGTTCGGTGGTCGTCTGTTGTTTTAATAAGACAAATTTTCTAAACCAATTAAGAGACTCTTATGAAATGAGAGACAAATTTTCTGATCATGGTCTTAGGTCGTGATTAATATTATGACTCTCAACTCTTTTATGCAAGTTACAGGCTGTTTGGCAGAACATTCATGTTGAGATTATACCAAATGATCAAGGTAATCAGATTACCCCGTCAGTTATCGCCTTTAACGGTAATGATCGTTTTGTTGGTGATGCTGCAAAAAATCTAGCTGCAGACCGTGAACCGGATTTGTGATCAAAATTTGTGATGTTTCGGATATTTTATAGCTGTTAGACATGATAAGATCCTCCAAAAGAACAAAATATTCTTGAACAATAAGAACAATGCATTTTATCTTACTCCATACTACGTGAGATATACTTACCTAGCTATTATTGATTTGAATTATTGTAGTACGCTATCTTTGTGTAGTTTAAATTAACTTCGCTTCTTTTAAAGGCCCATAGCTAATGATATTTTTGCATATTATTTCCGAGTAGTGCAAATGGAAGAAGAATTTGGCCTTCGAAAGATTGAACATGAAGTACTTATTGCCTTTCTCGAGAACATTCTGGTTGACAACGCTTTGGATACTTACTTGGTTCATCACCGTTACCCAGCGCTTATTGACTCAAATCATCGAAGATGGTGAGAAAGGATAGGCAATTTCGTTGAAGTTTATAAATACTCAAACAAATCATCAGTTTCTTCAATTCCATTATAATTTTCCCTATTTTTTTAACAGGTTTCATAATGGCCATATCTTTTCTTAAAGAAGTCAATTCCGAAAAAGATAAATGGACCATCAAAGTGAAGGTTGTTTCTCTATGGAAACACTATTACATTAACAACAATCCACCAGAGTTAGCAAGCATGGATATGATCTTAAGACGAATAGGTATTCTTAAATTCACAATCCTCTTTATTTTTTTCCTATTATTTTAAAATAAACATATTATGGATAATCCCCCGTGCATGAGTAGTTCACTGATTCTGAGATTTGAACTGCAATTGTATTGGAAAAGATGATTGCTATGCAGTGTTTATTTATTTTGGTATTTATTCATAAGTTTAGCATTGTCTATGTCGTAGGCAATGCTATATTAATTTCATCAGGAAAGCTAACGAGAAGAAGGGGTCAGAGGGTCAAAAGATATGTTCAATAAAGGAGTCTTCAATTGTGGTGCATATGAAATGAAGTATGTTCAAAATATTGATTCTTGGTTTTGTTGGCTAATTTGTTCAACTTTAAAACCGTTTCGCATTGATTAACATTATGGTCCATCCCTTTAAAGTGACCGCCATTAACTTTTATGGAAATGAATTAGGAATCTGTTTAGTCTTATTGTAGTTGGAGCCTCTAAAATTATACAGTATTATATATATTACTGCATAATAAATGATGGGATATATATATATATATATATGGGCATATTAACACCTCCTATTGAATTTATATGGGCATATTAATGGCATTTGTAGTCTGTAGTTATCAGTTATTCTTTGGATTAGTTACCCAAAACACAAAGAGTACAAAATCTCATAGTTAAAAGTATATGTGTATTATGGACTTATAAGTTCAAAATCTCATAATTTGGGTGTGTTGTTGTTGGTTGATCTCGGGACTGCAAAATCTCATAGTGTAAAGTAAGTACTTTCTGTTTCTTCAACTGCCATTGGACCATATATAAGAATCAGCAGTAGAACTAACTCAGAACTTTGTTATGAAGATATGTTGAAAAACCGGAACAAAGGTCAGTTTACACAACAGGAAAAGCAGCTTCGTCTGTTGGACTTACATCGGTTGTGCAAACAGAACCAGTCACACGAGAATGGACACTTGAATAAGGGGCTCTTCTTCTAGCTCATAAGGGGATATGGCTTATAGATGAATTCGAAAAAATAAATAATCAAGATAGGTAATATATATGTCTTATTGTTTTCTATAGCTTTATTGGTAGTTAAAAGTTAGTAACATGTCTGATACACTTTTGACATGTACTTGGGTGAGTAACTGAGTATTCATGAAGTACTGGAGCAGTTGAGCATTAGTATATCTAAAGATGAAATCGTAAGTTCTCTTCAACCTTGATGCTCTTTCATTACTGTTGCATATAGGAGGAAGGTGGGAATAAAACCACAAGTTTATTTAAATACTTACGTGATCTGTTGATTAAATAGACCTCATGTTTCATATCTGATTTTAAATTTCATTATCTGCCTTGCATTACACCAGTACCTTAATGCATGATCAAGAATCTGAATATGATAAAACATGACATGTACATGCCTTTATCATATTAAATATGCTCATAAATAATAATAGTTTTGTGTACACAGAGACCCAATTATAAGGGGATTTAAATAATTCTAATTTAGTGAATAAAATTAGAATTGTTTTTTTTTTTTTTTTTTTTTTTTTTTTTTTTTTTTTTTTTTTTTTTTTTTTTTTTTTTTTTTTTTTTTTTTAATTCTAGAAACTTTATGTATTAAGAGCGCATGCTTGGGGTGAAGCTTCTAGATAAAAAAAATCTCATTTAACAACCATTCCTTTGCAGCTCGACAAAACGAATGGTGTTAATATGCGCTGGTCAGATGGTAGAACCTTTATGCAATGGCGGCTGAGGTTCTTGGAAATGCAAGCGAGGTGCGTCTAATTTGTTAAGTTACATATCACATAGTTCTATTAGAGTTGATCATGTTCGAATTACAATACTTACAAAAGCGAGGTGCGTCTTATTTATTAGTTTTGTAATTAGCTTTGTTATAGTAATTTATTCAGTATATGTTGGTAGAATATACCCCGGTGCACGTGATATCCAATTTTATGCTAGAATGCAATTAGAGTTATTTGTAATCTGATATTCGTTTCGTTGTTTAGAAATGAGATCGGGTGTATGTTGCTAAGGGATTCAGGTTAAATGGGTATTTTGGTATGGGTTAACACGGAGTAGTTGTACACAAGGAACTTTGTTATGAAGATATGATTTTTTNATTTAACAACCATTCCTTTGCAGCTCGACAAAACGAATGGTGTTAATATGCGCTGGTCAGATGGTAGAACCTTTATGCAATGGCGGCTGAGGTTCTTGGAAATGCAAGCGAGGTGCGTCTAATTTGTTAAGTTACATATCACAAAGTTCTATTAGAGTTGATCATGTTCGAATTACAATACTTACAAAAGCGAGGTGCGTCTTATTTATTAGTTTTGTAATTAGCTTTGTTATAGTAATTTATTCAGTATATGTTGGTAGAATATACCCCGGTGCACGTGATATCCAATTTTATGCTAGAATGCAATTAGAGTTATTTGTAATCTGATATTCGTTTCGTTGTTTAGAAATGAGATCGGGTGTATGTTGCTAAGGGATTCAGGTTAAATGGGTATTTTGGTATGGGTTAACACGGAGTAGTTGTACACAAGGAACTTTGTTATGAAGATATGATTTTTTTTCTTGAAATCGTTAAAGTGAGTTAGCATGGTCAAAGATACTGACACACTATTTTGCATATCATAATGCTCGATTTTTAACCTATGTGGATAACCTTGAATAAAGTTTTCAAATTGGATTACCTCAAATCAAGAAATTTAGAACTTGCATTTTTTATAGCATAAGTAATTTCATCACACAAAATAGAAAGTTGGTTACTTTCGCTGTTTTGTAAACTGCAAGTACATTTTTGGGAACTACCTGCGAGAGTGCGATAGATATGGCTGAACAAGGTGACTTTGAAAAGGTGAGACAGTTGCTTAAAGTAATGGAAAGACCATATGATGAGCAACCTGGTATGGAAAAATATGAGCTCACAATTAGTATGGTATGATTATAACTTTATAAGTAGTAATTTCAAACAAGCTCTATGAAGTTGCTTATTGTAAACTATTTATTTAAAAAATCAATAAGCATATAAGTGGTTTTAGGTAGTAAGCACCGAGAAAAGTATTAAATTTGATAATTGATGTTTACGCATTTGTACCAAAAGCTATTGGGTTTGTTTTGAAGGCGTATACAGTTGAAACTATGAAGATCATGGAACTTTTTTGAAGTCAATTTTTGTCAAACATAGGATAGTTTATTGTAAATTCTGTCTATTCTTGATGCTTGACACTTATTGTATGTGCAGGTGCTTTCGAAAAAGTACTGTAATTCTTAACAAATCAGTTGGACTTCGGTTATGGATTTGTAGAGTTGCTTCACATTATACGGAAGAATGAGATTAGTGCTGCGACACCTAATAAGGCTTTTCCATCGCAAGAAGGGAAAAGTATAGCTGCATTTGGGATTAGTATTTTATAGTTTTAGATGAGATTCTTTTCTAAAACGTAGTATGGTTAAAACCAAAAATTTCCTACTCCGTAATTGTCATGGTTTAATAGTTCATCTATCATGATAGAGTTGATATACAAGCATCAGAATGCTTCTGATGTGAATATAGAAAAAGGTTTACGAGGTCTAGATATTTTTTTCAAGTTACACATATAATTGTTCGAATAAATATATACGGATTAGAAGGCAAGATATTATTGATGGAACACTTCTTTAGTGTGACAATTGAGATCCATTTGACAAGTTTGTTATAATCTAATTTTATTATTATTCAAGAATTTTTAAAAACTTCGTGTGTTCACGGGCAAAATAACTACATATAGATGAGTTCGTATAATACAAAATTAAAAACCATAAATAAAACAAAACAAAAATTAAATTATTTATTTTTAATAAATAAAAATACATTATTCAAAAAATTAGAAAAAACCCCGTGCGTGCACGGGCATTATAACTAGTAGTTACAAACAAAGAATGCTTAAAAAGAGAGATTAGATATATTCGTACCTTAACCAATGTTGACGCGAAACAAATTCCAGACTTATATCCTCATCAAATTCTTTTTTAAAACGACAATTTTAATTATCTCACAATATTTACACTACAAATCTATCTCACATATACTAAGGAGGACTTGAACCTGAAGCCATTTAGTTAGGGAGCTTCTCACATAAAATAAGGTACCATTAAGACATAAGCCATTTGGTATATCCTCATCAAATGATCTAAATGACTTAACCAGCTACTAATTAAAGCTATTGAGTAACTAACTAATATTATATCTCTTATATATAGTGCTCTTTAATCTGTGATAATTTGTTTTAGCATCATAGTTCGATTAGTGTTGTATTAAAAAGCTACATGATATTATAAAAAGATACATAAAATATTCATTAAAGTTTTATAACTGAAGGAGTAACACCAGTTCCTGCTAGTTGCACTAACAGTAAGGTCAAATGGTGTAAAACTGATTTTTAGTAAACTAACACATGTAAAGATCCTTATACTTAGGAGGTTGTTCAGAAAAATCATTAGAAAAGATTAGACTTGGAGAGTGCCGATTCATTTCAGAAGGTTAGAAGCATAAGTGAATTTAACATCAACAACCTACTCAATCATGTTTACGTTTTGGTTCCAAAGTAAAATGTCTATTTTTTTGGATCCTAAGGTTTACAATTTCCTCATCAATTAATAATAGTGATCATATATATTCTATTAACAAATTAGCAATTGTAACAAGTATTCCTAAATAAGCAGCGTATGACAATGATAGTTCGAAATTTACCTCTAAGCTAAATGTTAATTAATAGATCGAGTAGAAACCAGAATCAAGAACACAAACACGAATACGAAGTTCCAGTAAACTCGATCAGAGGCTCAAACCCAAAACAGCAACTTTAACCTCCAACTAACGAAATCATGACAGTGACCCGAGAAAGAACCGGTACTTAACCTAGGCATGAACTCTTAACTTGAGAGATATATCGGATTCGTATTGGATGAGTTATATCCCAATCATTTTGATCATTACTATTACGAACATTATCTTGGATATCGGGTTCGGTATAACATAATTTGTCACCTAACGTGCTAAATGACCTATAGCATCGAGGACAAATAGTCTTCTTCTCAAAGCAATAAGACCCGTGACAAAATTCACAGATCCCTTGTAAAGGTGTTGACCTTTGTTTCCCATGTGTCATAGCCGATAAACTTGGCATGTATAAACATTCTTTCCACATCCACTTCTCCAAATCCCGATACCGTTTCATTCCTTTCTTTTTCTCCAAATCAGTCTCCCCGAGCTTGATGTTAAAAGTAGGTGATGAGTCTGTTGTATTTCCATCACTAGCACTCTTGGAATTTCGTCTGATGTTTTCCTTGAAGGCTGCCTCAATCTTTTGCAGCATCACGTGCAATTTTTTGTAACAGTAAAAGAGCATCAAATACCTACATTCACGAAGAGAAGAAAAAAAATTGAATATGTATGATTAAAACGATAATTGTAAAGACCCTTTTCCTTAAAGTGCAATTATTCAAGTGTTTGATGGCCTATACTCCTATTAAACTATGTGCCAAATGACTTAATTAGAAATCAATATCCCGGCAAAACGAACTGGTGTTTACTCAAACAAGATCCCGTGGACCCAAATCATGATAATCAATTCTTTGTAAGGATGACAACTGACAAGGACCAAGTAAAATATTTTTTAAAAATTTCAGTGGTTTTTTACCTCTTCTGAATCGATTAGCCTCCAACCACCACTTTGTAGCTCAACAAATATCCTACCAGACCCAGGATCACGTGAAGAAATAGATGCGACAAATTGCCAATATCGATTACGCCTCCGATCCTGTCCTAATGGCAAAGATCAGTACACATACATCTCTTCTGCTTTGTGACCAATGTATGCTTTTAATTGCAACCGTGATCTTTCAGCCGTATTATATCCATTGTTATTGATTTGACCCACCGTCTGACCCGCGATATAACCATCTTGACCCTCAGTTACGGGTATCAACGGGCTTTGGCTGCCTTCTGTGGTGGGCATGGGAGAAGAATCTTGAAATTTGGATATAAATTCTTTTTTTAGTCGCGTCTTTTATCAAGCTGTGCTTCTGCCCACATTTGCTTTCAAACTGCAGTTGCAGCATCTAGCCGATCCTGTAGAAGAGCCATATCAGACCAGATAACACGATACAAATCATTAGAAGAAAATTGATTTAATAAAAGTTGAAAATTTATATTCAAAATTACCTCAAGAACTAGGCGGATAATGTTTCCTTCATTGGCAACACTAATTAGAGCAACACGAGCATTGAGACGCTCTTCATNTATATATTTTTATTTATTAAAATATAAATAATTTAATCTTTGTTTTGTTTGATTTATGATTTTTAATTATATTTGTTTATTATTAAGGATAATTATTTAAAAAAATTAATCCTGTTGTTAGTTGCATTTTATCTATATTTTTTTTGTATTTATCTTAGTATTGCATCTTATTTTTATTTTTTGTATTTATCTTATACTTGTGTAGTATATCAGCAAAACAAATTTTTAAAATTTTAAATTAAAAAATAATAAATAAAATATTACCTAATAAGGAAATATTCTTTTTTCAAAGTACCCACTAGGGGTTTTGTTTTATTATATAAATATAAAAAAGATATTTAGTGGGACCCATATAAATTTTACAAATAAAATTTATGTAGGTCCCACTAAAATTATGTGTATGAAGTAAATTCTTATGTGGAAATATCACTACCATTCTTTTTTTAGTCGCGTCTTTTATCAAGCTGTGCTTCTGCCCACATTTGCTTTCAAACTGCAGTTGCAGCATCTAGCCGATCCTGTAGAAGAGCCATATCAGACCAGATAACACGATACAAAATCATTAGAAGAAAATTGATTTAATAAAAGTTGAAAATTTATATTCAAAATTACCTCAAGAACTAGGCGGATAATGTTTCCTTCATTGGCAACACTAATTAGAGCAACACGAGCATTGAGACGCTCTTCATCGCAAAGATCCGAATACTCTCCTTCTGTAAGCCCTTGAACCCATGACTCCCCAGATTTTTTTCCATCAATCTCAGTGTTTCCTTGATCAATACTACTTGTACCAACACCTTAAACAGAAGGAAAAATACAGTAACCAAATGTTTTATTAAGAAACCATGAAAAGGGAACAATCACATATAAAATATCAAAATTAGAGGTGGCCAAATGGTTTTGGACTCTTTCTTAAGAAACAAAATACTATGTTATAAACTCACCAGCATTTACAGAGTCGGTTTACATTTCCACATCACCTTCATTGACAGTAGATGGAGTACCAAGATCGATTTCTCGACCTTTAGCAACCTCAGATTCAAAATCTTCGTCTTTCTCTATCCTCAACATTGACCACACCCGTCATGGCGAAGTTTTGTATTCTCTCTTTAGCTCCAGCAATTACTTCATCAGCATCAGCAGGATCTTTCCTATGAGGGGGCCGAACACAATAAGTTGAAGGTGCTACTCTTTCAAACAAAATGGGGTCCCTTGATAAAGCTACAGATATTGAAGCATCTGGGGTCTTGCTCGTTGTAAGATCACGCAGTCCTGTTTTCTTCAAAAATTATAACAAAATATTATTTATAGCAAAACGAAAGTCAAAATGCAATAAAGTCAAATACAATCCTTACAACAAAATAGAAGTCCAAAACGATCTCTATAGCAAAAGAATTTGTTAATTTAATATTGGAATATTTACAGAAGAAGAAAAGTAAAAATACAATCTTTGTAACAAAAGAAAAGTAAATACAGAAATTTTCTATACAAACCTAAATCCTTGTGGCAATATCTAAAATGTTAAGGCGGGTCTCCTCGAGACACAGAACATGATAAGCAGCAAAATTTACTGTCCCAGGAGTTAAAGATTTTTTTGGCCAGTTAGCCCCTTTTTCTTGCATCAAAATGGCTGCATTCTAGGCAGCTGAACCATTTCTTAGCATGGTGATTACATCTTCACAGCCTTTACCCTGCACGAAACCAAATTATTACAGAAGTTAACTTTACTAATGGTCTATGTCAAGTTTGATCCAATTAACCCGTTGGTTAATATATTACCCAAACCTAGCAAATTGAAAAATTGTAGTATGTTTTTACAATGAACCTCGTCCATTTCAGGCAAGGAAGAGCGTTTGACTTTATCTTTTTTCAAGTGAGGTCCAAAACCGGCAGATAAAGCAATTTGTCGAAGTACTTCAGGCCATGTTAATGGATTTAGATGTTCAAGCCAGTTGCGAATATCAAAGGCCCACATGTATGCCTATCACAAATAACCATATGTCAATATAAGTTACCATCATATATTAAAGATACCTGTAACAAGTCAGAACTAAATATATAGGTATATTTAATATATGATGGTAACTTAAATTGACATAT
>LBNU01022300.1:13955-24218 GCA_014162995.1 Artemisia annua
ATATATATATATATATATATATATATATATATATATATATATATATATATATATATATATATATATATATATATATATATATATATATATATAAAATTTATCAAAAGTTTAGTTGACGATAAATTATAGTAATGGTGAAATATTCTAGTTGTAATCCATTTTAGAAATCCTATTTATATACCTGAAATGGCTTCTTTATTTGTCGATGTATGTGTATAGTTATTGTATAATAACTATAAGGTTTGTAAAACGTTTATTAACTTATAAAAGTTTTAGGATGAAAATGTCAAAGTATCAAACTTGAGGGGTTAAATGTGTGAAAATTAATATAAGTTACAAACTCATATAAGTTTTAAGAAAAGTTGCAAGTTATTAGAATTGAAAGGGGCGAAACTGCCAAAGTTGCAAAAATAACTAAAAAGAAAACTGACATTGGCAGAGTTCGAACTCGGAACCTATTGCTCAAAGCCAAGCGTCCCAACCAGATGTGCCAGAGGCTCCTTCTTGTTTTACTCGACAAACCATTTTTATTTAACGAGCTCTTGACTGTATACTCTATGTTACGTATTTTATGCAGTGTGTTAACGTGTATATGTTTGGATTTGCAAAACAATTTTGTGTTCATATTTTTTTCATATTAGGGAGTTCCATGTCAGTTACTTTCTCATTGTGAGCTTTATATTTTGTGTTGAACTAGTTTCGAAGATAAACTGAGAACCAAAACGCACCCCTTGTTGGGTTACATGGGTTTCGATGCAAGGTAAAAGAACAAGAGGGAACCAAATCTTGCTCGCCAACATGAAACCGTACTCCACTGTGGTTCGACCACAGTGGGTTTTCGACTCAAACGCAACCCATTATTTTTAACAAGTTCCCAACAAGCCAATACATTAAGTTTATGCGTCTTTTAGTGTTTTCCTAAGCCATTTATGTTCAAAATTCCTTTATAGGCTCGACATAGATAAAAATTTATTGTACGTTAATATTATTCTCATTTTATCATACCACCTCATGCATAGCCACGCAAAATTTAGTTGCCATGATTCGAAACTAAAATGATTTACGGTAGGGCGAGAAATAGCATGCAAGCCAGTTATGGTTCCCATATATGAAAATCATAATATGAAAATGGGGAAGTACGTTAAGAGGAAGACTTACTATACCAAATGGTGGAGAGGAACGAAGAAGAAAAGCGGGCGAGGGACAAGCGAGAGACGAAGCCAAAACAATTCCATGGCTTCCAAGCTTTCGAACCCGTCATGTATTAGCGAATGAAGTGACTTAGAACTTGGAAAAATGGTAACTCATGCCTTCTTGTTCTTCCTTCTTTCTTTCTCGTACAACAGGATCAAAACAAAGAAAGTAGTATTGAGTTTTGTGTTTGTGTTTTGCTTTTGTACGCATGTAAGGAAATGGAGTGAGAATTTATATAAGTTAGTTGTACAGTACACAATTTTGCATGTGAGGTGAAGTGTGTAAGTGTCCATAACTATGCATGTATTTGGATTGGGGATAGTTAGAGGTGGGAGTGTGAATGCATGCGATTCTTCCTTATCACTTCCAAACCAAGACAAGAATGTTCCTAAGAATCTTATTTTCAGTCACTTTGAGTGTTCACACCTTCTAAACACAGGTTACTCAAGGATAGGGGAGCAATGGAGGTGTGTAAGAGGTAGAGTGTAAGCAGTGGTTTATGAGTGTGTAGTGAATGCTTTATCAGGCACGACACTCGAAAGAAAGAGAGGGCAAAAAGAACATTTGTAACTTAGCAAGTTGACAAGTTGTTCACTAGATAGATTTATGTATAGATCGATTTATATTGATACAAGGAAAGAGAAGGTGCTGGTTGGTATGGTTTTCTGCGTCAACAGAAGACGCAAGAGAAAAGGAGTAAATATATACGTCAAGTTGTCATGTGAATATATAATTTGGATAGATAGATCGATTACTTAGTTTATTAAAGGGTCACTTTGGTTTTAAGTGGTACAAGAAAGAAAACAACATGAATATGTTAGTATTAGGTTTATAGCGTATGGCAGGGAAAAACACAAAGAAATATTATACGTGACTTTGTAAAATACAAAAAGGGTAAATTCGTTTATGCTTGCGATATTTAGGTTACCAAGGTTCATATGTAATATCGTTTCAAGTTAGATAGCGGATAACGTTACATTGACCAAGTATATATATATATATATATATAATAATAACAAACCTCGTTTTCGTTACATGTTTTTAGCGACGTTATCCTCACCAGTTTTTGCTCAGGGATTACTTAGATCTCTACTCACGTTTTTATTCAGTTATTCGTCGGTTTGTGTCATTTTTAATTTTTTGATACAATCTTTTTATACCCTCAGTTATCCTACGTCCTTAGTATATATCTGAGCTCGGTTTTTTTTACAGATATTTAGTCGTGTTTACAACGTTCTCTAGTCCGTATTATTAAATCATCTTGTTACACCGTTCTACATGTTTTTATACTGATATTTCCTCAGTTTTTTATACGTTTTGTCTGGATTTATATACATTGATTCAGTAACTATTATATCTAATGTTATTGAATACCTTTGTCTTACGCTATTCTTACCGTTTTCTTCCACCCGTTAGTTTCGTTTTTGTTGTCGTTTTGGTGATTCAGATCTGTTATTATGGTTAATTTGGGACGTTGTAATAATGTTTTAATTCATAGGGGGAAAATCACGGGAATGTGGATACTTTGCACGTGTAAAGGAATGATTGTGAAAAACCCTTATGTCAAAATTGCAATAGAAGCAGAAATCTCATACCAGGGAAAGATTGCAAAAAAATGTTATTCCAAGATCCCCTTTAACCCACAAAGACCCAAACTACCC
Source organism: Artemisia annua (assembly GCA_014162995.1). Classification (NCBI taxonomy): domain Eukaryota; kingdom Viridiplantae; phylum Streptophyta; class Magnoliopsida; order Asterales; family Asteraceae; genus Artemisia; species Artemisia annua. The sequence goes on from LBNU01022300.1 coordinate 16,811, forward strand.
TTTCATTTTTAAACGGAAACAATTTCCAGTCAAGCTTTGTTATGCTATGACAATCAACAAAAGCCAAGGGCAATCTCTCAACAGAATTGCAATCTACTTACCGCAACATGTTTTTGGGCATGGGCAATTATATGTCGCGCTATCACGTGCAACATCACCAAATGGTTTAAAAATCCTTTTGAAATTTGATGGTGATCAGCCAACAAATATAACAAAGAATATAGTGTATAGAGATTTTTTGGCACAAATTTGCAACATAGAGGTTACTTCTAATAGAATTCAATAAGACAATTCACTTATATGCATGCTCTTACATCTAATGTTTAAACTATTTTCATGTTTGCATTTAGGATGCATTGCCTTAACAAATATATTTGCATTTAAAATGCATTGCATTAACCGTATTACCATATTTGAGACTAATATTTTTTATCAAAATATGATCAAATAAGATAACAATATTTCTTTTTTCTTTATTTCTTTATATGCACAGGATGGCAGAATCTAATATCAAGACCATACAACCATCTGGAAACAAAAAAATCGTAGAACTAGAAGCAAATATCAGAGACTTACGACCAAGAGAAAGAAACAAATTATCTATGCAAAAGTGTATAGGGCATGGGTAGCGAGAGACCCACCAGATATGACTAAAAAAGGTTTTCGGGTTATTTTGCTAGAGAAGCAGGTACATTTTACATCACACCGATATTTATATTGAATGCTACATATCTAAATAACCATAATAGAATAACATAATCTACACAGGGTGATCCAATACAAGGAAACATGGAAGCTAGCGAAATTAACTTTTTTTCCAACATTCGCATACCTGGAAGAGCATTCCGAATTTCAGGCTTCACGTGCACCCCAACGGACAATTGGCAACAAACTCTTGAAAACAGGACATCTTTGTCTTTTACCAGATTCTCCAAGTTTGATCCCATACCAGCCGATGGATTCCCACATCATTATTTCAGCTTCGTTGCTTACAACCGGCTCCCATATAGAGTTGTTGATCCAGAAGACAAGACCCGAAAAGAATACCCTGTCCTAACAGGTACTATTCATTACTTTGTAATCTCCATTATCACATACAACTGTAAGTGATAATAATTTCTTTGTTACTTTTACAGTTTATATAGGTTGTTATATCAGTTCTGGAGAAGCAGACACAATCGATGACCTGATTAAGGATCAAATGGTTAACCGCAGAATAGAGATTCAAAACCTAAAGTAAGTATCGTTTTAACATGCAACACAGCTTCATTTAAAACAATTTTTTTCCCCAAAATTTAACTGACTTGAACAATTTTGTTTTCATTAGCCGTGTTTCAATTGAGTTGACACTATGGGATCAACTTGCCGAAACATTCAAAAAAGATGAGATTGACAAACTCGAAAAACCAGTGATAATGGCAGTTTCCTCATGCCGAGTTACAAGATACCGCAACAAGTTACATCTACAATCAACAACAGCAACCTACTATTACATAAACCCCAAAATTCCGCAACTAGATCAGTATCGAGCAGAGTAACTACCTGACCCTAACCTTTATCACATCTATTTTTTATCCAATCATGTTACCTAATCAATATTTGCATATGCAACAGGTACAAAAAGCTCTTTAACCTAAATCCACCTTTGCAAATCGTGAGGCAGCCATACCAGGACAAACAAAAAGAAAAAACAAGAAACAGGTTTCCCTTAGCTGTGCTCTTAAAAGAAAGTCCAAAAACCCATGAAGTAAGTTAGAATGCCTTTCACCTTATGCAACGTCATTATGTATCGAAATACATAAATCATTGATTATAAAAAAACGTACAAGGAGTTCGTTTTACATGCGAAGGAACTATAACAAGTATCAATACATCAAGAGATTGGTACTACCCAGCATGCCCAACATGTAACCAAAAAGTCGAGAATAACAGTGGTGTCTTTAACTGCAAAGTCCATGGACCAGTAGAACATCCATCATACAGGTCATTTTATATTCTTGCATAATACACTCATAACACTAAATATTATGATACATGCCTAATCCATATGCGCAGATATAATTTCAAAGCTTACTTAGACGATACTACAGCAACAGCAATGATAACATTTTTTTCACCTAAAGCAAACGACATTGTCGGTGTCGATTGTAATTCATTGCTGAGTTCCCTGGACAACCCTAATCCCAAGAATATTCCTGCAAAAGTACAAGAAATCATCGGGAAACGACACATCTTCCAGTTTCACTACAATACTACATCAAAACAAGGGCCGCCAGACTTCATTTTCAATAACTTATTAGACAAACAAGATGCACCAAAACAAATCAACGACAAACCATCAGGTAGAAAGTCACAACAATCCCCATAACTTAAACCTCACCAATAACCTAAATCTAAGTTCCGAAATAACAACACCTTATTTTTTTTATTACAGCATCAACAGCACCACACAAAGGACGTGAGTTTATGTTATATGTACCAAATTATGACGCGTGTATATTTTCAGTCCTTCTTTTGATATCCCAAGGTTTTACTCTGGAGTTGCATACACTCTGGATCATACCTCTCGTGCTAGAGTACAGGATCATACCTGATTGACATCTCGTGCTAGGATCCTTGTTGCTCAATCCGGTTTCTTACTTTCTTTTTTTGTTTCTTCGGTTTTTCCGGTTTACAGATGGAGGTTTTCTTCAAGCTGACCCCTGCCAATAAGGCCATCGGTATGGAGCTTAAGGATTCCAACACATTTGAGGCTTTTAAGGCCAGGTTGAGAGAAACAAAAGCTGGCATTCTTAACCCGATTGATAGCACATCCTCACTCAAACCGGGATCGATGCAGATATTCATCAAGCCTCACACCGAAAAGATCATCCCTCTGAATATTTCACATCGCCGCTCCATCGATCATGTGCAGTCCCTCATCAAAATGAGCATGTAGGTGTTGCCCCGTTCTACCAAGGGCTCTTTTTTGTTGGAATTTGGCTCGAGGACCATCACCGTCTCCTTTCCGACTACAACATCAATCAGGATTCCATCCTCTATTTTGTACCTTGTTTTAGAGGAAATATGAAGATATATGTCGAGACCATCTTAGGAAAGAGGATCCCTGTGGATGTCGAGTTCGGCCACACCGCCAAGGAACTGAAAGCCCTTATTCAAGCCAAGGAAGGTATTCACCCAGACCAACAGACGTTGGTCTATGCTGGAAATAAGCTTGAGGAAAACCGTGTCCTTTGTTATTACTACATCCAGAACAAGTCAACCATCCGTCTTTTGGATTACACATTAGTGGCGTTGCAGATATATGTCGAGATTATTGCCACTGGAAAAATCGTCCATCTAGAAGTGGAAAGCACCGACACCATAAAAAATGTGAAAGCCAAGATTCAGGACAAGGAAGGTATTCCCGCAGACAAGAAGACATTGTTTTTGCCCCAAAAGCAGCTACTACCATACTGTTGGGGTATAAATGTTGAAGTATTGCTGGGCATCAAAGTGCTGCTTAAGTATATAAGTCAAAGTACTGCTCAAGATCAAAGTGCTGCTCGTTGAATAAAGTCAAAGTACTGCAAAGGATTAAAAGACTGACGACATGCAAAGATTAGATTAGGAATATTATGTAAATTCTAGAATATTCTAAAGTTAGAGTTAGTTTACTTGTCGTTCAAGTATTGTAAACCGACTAGGGTTTTCCTTGTGCCTATAAAAGGATCCCTAGGTCAACATTAGAGATATACGATTTTAGAGAAAAGCTAAAGTTCGATATTAGAGATATTAGGGTTGTTTGTGAGTCTGTATTCGATAAGCAGATTCAAGGTGTTAATATAATCGTTGAAGTTTGTTATTCTTCTTAGCTTTGTTAAGTAAATTCCGCATACTTAAACAGAGTAATTCAGTGTTTCATTGTTAGTAGTTTAGGATTTATCCAAGACTGCTAAGCCCTTAACAAGCTATATAAAATAGTTTGGTCAGAGTATAACGATCCAACAAGTGGTATCAGAGCTTGTGTAGAAACTCTGATTAAGAAGAAACCCTAAACCAAACCGATTTTCTAAACCAACCCTATAAGATGTCGACACTTGAACCTACACCAATGCCATCCATCACCACTGTCTGAATTCCTATAGTCAAGAAGGGTGAATATGATCTATGGAGCATGAAGATGAGGCAGTACATTGCTATCACTGACTCTGCGCTCTGGGATATCATTGTCAATGGCAATCAGGTTATTGAAGAACCTGTAGAAGTTCCTGGACAGCCTAAACCACCTCAGCAACAACTATCTGCTACTGTGAAAAGGAATCAAGACAAAGCTCTCAACATACTGCTGTCTGCTATACCTGATGGTCACCTGCTAAAGTTTCACAATGCTAAGGATGCAAAACAATTATGGGCTGCTATCAAGACAAGATTTGGAGGTAGTGATGCTTCCAAGAAGATGCACAGAAGTTTGTTGAAGCAGCAGTTTGAAACCTTTACTGTTGGAGAAATAGAAGGGCTTGATGCTGCTTATGAGAGATTTCAAAATCTTCTCAGCATGCTAGAGATACATGGTGTAGAAGTATCTACTGAAGATGCAAACTTGAAGTTCCTAAGGAGTCTGCCATCTGTCTGGCATGTCATTGCTACTATGATCAGAGGTCAACCTGATTTGGCTACTATGGACTTTGATGATCTCTACAATAACTTGAAGGTATATGAGCATGAGATGAGTGGTAAATCTGGTTCAACCTCACACAATATTGCTTTTGTGTCATCTGCAAAAACAAGCAGTACTTCCACTAAAAGTACTGCTTATCCTGTACAAAGTACTGTTGGTGATGTTTACACAACTATGTCCACTACCACTTCACCACCCTCAAACGACATCAATTGTGATGATGTTGTGTGCTCATTCTTTGCTCAGCAAGCCACTTTACATGTTACCTATGAAGAAGATCTGTTGCAGATTGAAGAAGATGATCTTGAAGAAATTGACATCAGATGGCAAGTTGCTATGATTACTGCTAGGATCAAGAAGTTCATGAAGAAAACAGGAAGAGGCATTGATTTCAAAGCCAAACAGGGTATAGCATTTGACAAATCTAAGATTGAATGCTTTAATTGCCAAAAGACTGGTCACTTTGCAAGGGAGTGTAAGTTTGCTAAATATCAAGCAAACATGATGATAGAGAAACCCAAGGTTGAAATCAAAGAGATTCCTGAACCAAAACCAAAAGCATTTGTGGCTCAAGAAAATCTATCAGAGGTTGACTGGAGTGCTGAATTTGATGATGAACCAGTCACTCTGTCTATGGCTGCAATGGAGGAATTTGATTGGAGCACAGCTTTTGATGAGGAACCAGGATGTCTTGCTTTAGATTCAAACTAAAGATCTTGGAGGCTTTGATTGGAGCATGGAGAGTAAGGATGAACCTGTTCTGCTGGCTTTGGTTGCTACTTCACCTACTACTACTGAGGTATGCTCTAAGTGTAATGATGTTTATCAAAAGGTTCTTAATAACTATGTTTCTGAAAGAGATAAACATAATAAAGCTAGGTCTGAAGTCCTTGGTTATCAATTGACCTTAGAGTCCTTAGAAGCTAAAATAATTACACATGAAAATAATGAAGTAGCTTGGGCAGAAAAATATCAGCAACAGGACTATCAATTAAAGTTAAGTTAATGGAAGTTAGGATGTAAGGTGTCTGAATTAGAAAAGATAACTAAAGAAAGGGATGATTTGTTAGCAAAACTTGCTAGTTGGAAAGAAGCTGGTCTTTCACATGTTAGTTTCTGTGAAAAACAAAGAAGAGCAAATGATAAAACTGGTCTAGGATATGGTATTGAATATAGTAGCTCAGATGAGACCACACCTAGTGCTAAGGAAGAAGGTAATTCAGAAGAAATCTCAACTAGTGAATTTGAAACTTGTTCAGAAGAGAACACATCTAGTAATGAGGAACCCATAAGCCCAACACCTCCTGAATTTAAGAAAGATGAGGGGTATCATGCTGTTCCTCCTACCACTGGAAGTTTTCAACCACCTAGGAAGGATGTTTCTTGTTTTGGAGTAGACAATCTAGAGTTTAGGAATAAGCTTAAGGGTCAATCTAAATCAAGTTCATCTAAGGAAAAAGTTGAGATTCTTAAGAATGATGGGAATGCTAGGGAATCAGGGAATAACAACAATGATAAGAGGTTTTCTAAAGTTTTTTCAAAACCAGCAGTATTTTCAACCTTTTCTCAAAGAACTGCTAGTCATTCAGCAGTTCCTTCACATACTACTTTTCAACATACTGCTAACTTTAGAAACTCTTTTCATAATTCACCTAGAGGTCATACTGGTCTTGGCTATAAACCTCAAAGAACAGGATTTGGGTCAATGAATCAAAAATTATGCTTTGTTTGTTATAGTCCTAATCACTTGATAAAAGATTGTAACTTACATTCAGATTACTTAAGTCAATACCCAAAGACTAAATATGCTCAACATAGGCCAACAGAGACAAAACCAGTTTCACACAAACCAGTTTGGAATTATTCAAATAGGGTCAACCATAGTAATTTAACAAAAACCTATAGGTACCCTCAACAAAAAAGATCTTTTTCAAAACAACCAGTACCTTCAGGTCACACTTTTCAAGGTACTTGTAAGCCAAAAGCAGTATTCTCTCAAAGTACTGTTAGGAGATTTACACCCAATCAAGGTACTGCTCATATAAGGCCACATATTTCAAATCGAACCCTTGGCCATGATACCAATTTTTATAAATCTAAAAGGCCTTACAGAAGAGTCCCTAAAGCACAGACCTCAACACAAAAAGTTAAAACAATGTGGGTCAAGAAGGAAAGTACTGCTGGGGACCAACCAGTACTTTCAGAATGTATGGGTGGAAAGGAACATATTGCTGAAAAAGAAAGTTGTTTTTCTAACAAAGATCAAGTTTTAAAACATAAGAAAGTAATTGATCATGTTTACAAAAACAGTGGAAATTACATACTTAAAGAATTTAAGTATGTGACTCCACAAGGGGAACACAAGTCAGTAATGGCTTAGGTTCCTAAAAGAAACTAACTTTCTTATCATTGTGCAGGGCAACCCAGAAGAGGAGCTAAAGGATCATTTAATTGTTGATAGTGGTTGCTCTGGAAGCATGACAGGAGAAAAGGAGATTCTGTCAGATTTTAAGCCATACTTTGGAGGAAAAGTTGCTTTTGGGGATGATGCTACTGGAGGAAGAATTACTGGAAAAGGAACTATCAAGACAGGAAAGATTGATTTTGAAAATGTTCGTTATGTGAAAGAGCTCAAGTTCAATCTCTTATCAGTCTCTCAGATATGTGACAAGAATTACCCTGTGTTGTTCACTGATACAGAATGTTTTATTCTATCCCCTGAGTTTAAGTTTGAAGATGAAAAATTGG
>LBNU01022300.1:34698-48357 GCA_014162995.1 Artemisia annua
TCTTGGCAATGTAAGAAACAAACAATTGCAGCAACCTCATCTACTGAAGCAGAATATGTTGCAGCTGCAAGTTGTTGTGGACAAGTACTGTGGATGCAAAATCAACTCTTGGACTATGGATTCAATTTCAACAATACTCCTATCAACATTGATAATGAGACTACTATTTGTATTGTGAAGAATCCAGTTTACCATTCCAAGACTAAGCACATTCAGATTAGGCATCATTTTATTCAAGATTGTTATGAGCACAGATTGATTAATGTTGTCAAGATTCATACAGATGATAATGTAGCAGATTTACTCACAAAAGGCTTTGATGTTTCAAGATTCAAGCATTTGGTGGTAAGTATTGGTATGATAAATTTTTAGGCTATTTTTTAGGGGAGGCATTAATAGTTAGTCATATTTTAAGGGGAGGCTACATATATCATTCAAAAGAAAAGAACTTTTATTCATTAAAAGTTAAAGTACATTCATCTTCAAGACCACAGTCATTACATCAACAGAGATACATGATCAAGCAAACTTACATCAATCCTACTCAACCTACAACCTACATAAACTACTCCATAGGCTTTTTCCCTTTGCCCTGGTAGTTGTGCTTTGCCTTCTGAGCTTTCTTTCTCTTTCATCAAAAGATGCTTGCATTTTTGGACAAGCTAAGAAAAGCACTTGTTTTGGAGGACGTTCTGGTCTTGCTGGCTTCTCTTCTGAGCATTCTTGAGCAGGCCATTTCATGTTCTTCATAGCAGTCTCCAAAGCTTGAGTCAAAGCTTGTGGCAGTTCTTTGTATAGTGTTGTAGCTGGAGCAGCAGTTGGTGCCTTTCTCTTAGAGTTCCTCTGGTTTGAGCTTGATGCAGTAGGAGGAAAGTAATCACTCTATCCTGGCTTTGATTCTGAATCAGAATCAGAGTCAGAATAATACTCAATCTCTATGTCACTAGAGTCATCAGATGAGATATAAACCAATGGAAAGTTGCTCATGGTGAAGTTATGGTTTTGAAAGATGAAGATAAGTTTTTGAAGCTTTTGATATGTTTTTATGATGAAGTAAAGTGTGTATGAAGAGTCTTTTTATAGGCAAATTGGTTTTGGATGCTGAAAGTACTGTCCAACGGCTATAATGAAGGTACTGCTTTGCTGACGTTGGAAGTACTGTTACTATTCCAACGGTAACAAAAGTGTGGTAAAAATTATTTGGTTTTCTTGGAAAGGAATAAGGGCTAAAAATAACGGTTTGCGCATTTATTGGGATTCGATTTTTAAATCTTACCCATATATACTTTACCCTACCGGATTTTTCTCTTTCCTTATAACTAACATCCCACTTTTTATAAACATAACCTTCGCCGCTCTCTTACTTACTTTCTCAATCATACAACAATGGCTCGTTCCACTTGTAATCGTCACAATATGGTAGCTAATTTGGATAAAACGGAATTGAATGTTGATTTTCATGATATAATTGATTTTCTCACTGGGTCGTCAATCAATTATGCTATCTTGGTCAATCCCGATGTTATTGGACCTTGGATTCAAGAGTTTTGGGCTACGGCTAAAGCTGGATGGGAGGAGATGGATATTTGGTTTATTACGGCTAAGGTTGCTGGGCGTAATATTCGAATTACAGAGGCTACTATAAGAGCAGACCTTCAGTTTAATGATGAAGAAGGTACTGCTTGTTTTGCTAAAGAGGTACTTTGGGATACACTTAGGGATATTGGATATGAGGGTTCACTTCGCAAGCTAACCTTTGAAAAACCCTTATTCAGTCCTCATTGGAAATATTTGATCCATGTCCTACTTCATTGTCTAAGCAACAAGAGTACTGCTTGGAATGAATTTCCCAAATCAATAGCCTCTGCCTTGGTAGGACTAGCTACTAATCAGCCATTCAATTTTTCTTGGATGATCCTTGATGGTATGCTTAAACACATCAAGAATGGTTCTCCATTTTTGATGTATCCCAGGTTCATACAGGTCTTTTTGAATAAACAGCTTGAAGGTGTTCCTAAGCCTCAGAACTTTTTGCCAGTTGTTACTCTTCCTGATAAAGTGTTTACCTTCATGGCCACCAAGAGTGCTAAATTTTCTGGTAGGGATACACCTCTCACTGCTCACATGTTGGAGGTAGCACAAGTTGTTAGAGATGCTGCTCATGAAGATTCAGAGGATGCACCTGAACATTCAGACTCTGCTCCCACTCCATCTCAAGATGATTCTCAACAGTCTGAGAGGTCACCTTCAAATGGAGAAGATGTCTCTCAAAACATTGCTTCTTCACCAGTTCAAGAAATCTCTCAAAAGACTGTTTCAAGAGAAAAGACTGCTTCAACAGAAAAGATTGTTTCTCTGCAAGGTACTACTATTGAAGATTCAGATCATGGTGTAAATCAATCACCCTCTCCCAATGATTATACTCCCACAGATGGTTCTCAGACATCTGGAGGAGATGAGGGAATAATGGCTGATGAGGTTACACCTGATGAAGAGGAGGTTCTGGATAACTATGCCTTGACAAGAGAGTTGAAGAGGTTGAAGAGAGCTTATGATGTTCAAGCTACTGCTATGGAAATTCTTCAAAAGAAGTATAAGGAGTTGAAGAAATTAGTTAAGTCTCTCATTCAACAACATCCAGAAGGTCTCCAGAAGTTTAAGTCTAAGAGAAGGAGGCTAAGAAAGCTATCTTCATTCACATTGGGGAGGAATAAGGAAGATGTGAATTTGAATGAAGATGCTGTCTTTGAAGATACTGTTAATGAAAATATTGTTCTGAATCAAAAGATTGTGGATGAAAAGACTGTTGATCAAAGTACTAATGTTGTTGATCAAGATGCTGTTAATACTGGTTTCAATATTCCACAGACACCACTTGAAGAACACATTCCTCATCAAGATACTGTTGAAAGAAAGAGTGATGAGACTGAGCAAATAAATCTTCAAGAAGCTAACATTCAAGTCAGAAGTGGTGATACAGAAGAATTGGACTTGTAAGGTACTGGTGTTGGTCTTGCTCAAGATATTGCTAATCAAGATACTGCTCAAGGCACTGTGAGGCAGTTTCTCATTACACCAAGGACCTTAGATTTTGAAGAAAATGTGGGTCCAACCAATCCAGTTCAGGAAGAAGAAGAGATAATAAAGCCTACTAACAGTGATGAAGAGACAATAGCTCAGATTATGTTAAATATATCCAAACCTAGAGGTATTGTTATTCCTGGAGTTGAACAGACTCAAGATCTGCAATCTTCTCCTCAGCCTACTCAAGAAGTTGATCCTAAAGACAAAGGAAAAGGAATCTTGATAGAACCAGAGAAGAAGAAGAAGAAGAAAAAGAAAGCATTCACTATGGAACAGATAAGGGCTTACCAAGAAGCTCAAAGTGAAGCAGCTGTTAAAAAATTACAAGCAGAACTTGATGCTGAATTTGAAAAAGAAAGAGAAGAAGCTGTTGTTCAACCAAGGAAACAAATGACAAAGGCTTAAGAAAGAAATTTTTATATGAGTTATTTGAAAGGTCGAGGATACAAAGGTCAACAGAAGTTAAAGTATCAAGAAATGAAGGATTTATATAACGCTGTCAGAGAAGCTTATGTAAGACAAGTTGATGGCATTATTGGTTATGATGGAAGCTAGTAATAAAAGGAAAAGAATAACAACTAAATTACAGTCATCAAAGAAGTCTAAAACTGAAGTGGAATTAAGAGCAAACACAATTGATGAACTGAGGAATTATCTTAGAGTTGTTGATTTTGAGCTTCCTAAGTCAGAAAAAGATTCTAAGACAAAGGCCAAGATATCTGATTTGGAGGTTATTGAATTAGAAGAAGATGGAGAGTATTTTGTTTTCCATAGAGAAGATGACAGCTTCAGAGCATTTAATTTGTTGGTAGATGTATTGCACCTTATAGACAGAGAAGATTTATTTCATCTACATCAACAGATTCAAGCTTATTTTGAACACATTCCACTCAATGGAATTGGTGTAGTGTTGCTGGGAGATCTGACAACAATGTGGGAAACAGAAGAGACAAGCACAGCTGATGTTTGGAAGAATCAAGAAGTCTGGGAGATTCAAAGTTGGAGATTCTTTGCAAATGCTGGTGTACATGTCTTAGAATTGGAAGATGGTACTATGATCCATATGCTAGCAGAAAGGAGATATCCTCTTACAAGAGATCTGATGATGAGGATGCTGGATCATGGTATGGAAGTAGAGCAAGAGGATGAAACTGCTCTAATGGTGATAAATTTGTTCATCAATTGGACAATTTTGAAGGATGATGATTAATAAATACTGGTATGATCTTAATTGTTTAAAATCTTTTGAATAAACAAGTACTTTATTCAAAGTACTGCTGATCAAACAGTACTTTCACAAAGTACTGCTTGCAGCCTAAAACCAGTAAAGTCTTTTTGAAATAACAATTTTTGTCATGTGCAAAATACTTTTTGAAGCACAAATGTTTACAGCAACAAATTGTTTTTGGAGATGAACATGGTGTTAGTACTTGTGCTACACAATAAATGGTATTCAACTCACCATGTTTAACAGACAAGAAAGAGTTTGACTCATCATGAGGGTACGGCTCTGATGTGATAATCAAATCCGTTTTTAGTTGACAATTTACTAAAAATTGTATGGTTTTCAACTCACCATATCTGTGATAAGTGAAGAGCTGGCTAGCCCACAAGAAAAATGGCTTGTGGTAAAGGTTGTGGAAATTCATTTATATGGTAATTAGTTCACCATGGTTGTGATAAAAGAACTAACTAGTCCATAACCAAACGGCTTTTGGTAAAGACTACTCAAATCCGTTGATAGCTGATGATTTGCTAAAAATCATATGGTTATCAATGTACCATGGTTTACTTAACCTAAACATTGGCTACCCCAGAGTTAATGGCTTTGGTAAAGAGACATCAAAATCCATTAATTTTCAATGATTCACCTCTCACAGGAGTTAATACACCTGAAAGTGATGAGAATAGTATGAAACTTAACATGATTTGATGTATCTTATGTTGCTGAGTAGCTGAGAAGAAATTAAGTTGCTGTAAAGACAAAGAATTGTTGCTGATAAAGATTGCAGATACTACATACTGATGATAACAAAACAACGAGTGTGTCTTTCAAAGATATAACCTTTCCTTGAAGATAAATATTACAAACAGAAACTTGAAGTCAAACAAGTAGAATTCAAGTTAGGGGAGGATTGTTGGGGTATAAATGTTGAAGTACTGCTGGACATGAAAGTACTGCTTAAGTATATAAGTCAAAGTACTGCTCAAGATCAAAGTGCTGCTCGTTGAATAAAGTCAAAGTACTACAAAGGATTAAAAGACTGACGACATGCAAAGATTAGATTAGGAATACTATGTAAATTCTAGAATATTCTAAAGTTAGAGTTAGTTTACTTGTCGTTCAAGTATTGTAAACCGACTAGGGTTTTCCTTGTGCTTATAAAAGGATCCCTAGGTCAACATTAGAGATATACGATTTTAGAGATAAGCTAAAGTTTGATATTAGAGATATTAGGGTTGTTTGTGAGTCTGTATTCGATAAGCAGATTCAAGGTGTTAATATAATCGTTGAAGTTTGTTATTCTTCTTAGCTTTGTTAAGTAAATTCCGCATACTTAAATAGAGTAATTCAGTGTTTTATTGTTAGTAGTTTAGGATTTATCCAAGACTGCTAAGCCCTTAACAAGCTATATAAGATAGTTTGGTCAGAGTATAACGATCCAACACATACATCTCATTCAAAATCTTGGTTAGATATCTTTTGACACACCAATTAAAACAGTTGCAGTGTCTTTCATTATTCTAAACTCTGAATATTATGTTGTATCTTCATTCGTCATATTTGATTGTCCATCTTTTCAGTAGATGTCAAATTGGATACTAGTTTTCCTACGAATGAAGCATCTCTGAAATTTCAAATTTTCTGTTTTCATTTCTATATTTTTGTAAGTGTTATCTGAGTTAAGAATACCGGCAGTTTGCCATGAAGGAAAACATCGAGGACGAGAATACCGTGCAATTTGCCAGGAAGGAAAACGTCCGGGACAAGAACGCCATCTGACCCAACCAACAGAGGCTCGTCGCTGTTTGGAAGCAGCAGCTTACCCTGGATGCAAATATTCTGTACCCATCCCACTGGACAAGCACACAATTCAGAAGGATTCCACCCTCCCCCATGTCATCTTTTGGTAATTCAAGCATTTGTATTCTCTTTTCGCTTTGTGTAGGAACTTTCTCTGGTTATGTTCCTAACATTTGTAGTTTTCACTTAATACACAAACTACTTGCATTGTGTATGCAAAAAGTGCTTCTATGTTTTTGTATCTGATTTTTTACTTTTACTTACAAAATCTCTATGGGTTGCTGTTAGTCCTATTCATATGATTTTAATTCATAGTAAAACATACGCTGGGAGTAGTTGTCTCCCTTGGAGTATAATGGCTGCTAGCTCGTTAGTAAGGAATCGTGCAAGATTTGTAGTTTTCACTTGAAGTTTAATGGCTGCTAGCCGAAAGGCTGGATAATAAATGACAGAGTAAGTGTGTGTAAATCTAATTGGTTTGGCAATAAATGAGGTTGGGTATTTATACTACCCCAACCATCATACCCGTCTGTCTTGGGAAGTAGCACGCCAAGCTATACCTAGCCTAGGTGCTAAGTGTCAAGTCACGTGGGGGACAAGATCCCATGATATCCGGGCTAGGAGGTGCAATCCGGTCCTTGGAATGGACAGTTGGGTAAAGAGTTGTTCATGGATAAAAAGGAATGCCCACCTTTATGTTTCCTCGGTTGATGTCCTTTGGACACGTGTTTCCTATGCCGTTTGGTGTAGTCCTTCGGACACATACGTCAACATTATCGAAGACATTTTTCTCTACAATGTCCATTCGGATATGCACGATTAATCTCTGCTACATTACCAATGTTGTATCTTGCCTTTTCTTTATACACCTTTTTGGTTTGTTAATATTTTTTTTTTCTGACTTATGATTTGTCATGTATCCAATGCAGCTTTATGTTTATTAGATTTGATAAATTCCCATAATATTTATTAGAGAAGTGTTATTTTAAATATCAAACTTATCTTGCATACCAAGGGACTCATTCCTATCATCCATTTAAAATAAATTAATCTTTGAGATTAAAAGCATTTTAATATTTCACCTATTTTTTATAATTTTACTATCTCTTAAATCGTTAATCGTTAAGCAAAAATAATTACACCATCGCGACGAGCATTTAATTATCTTTCTATATACGGACATTTTGATATACTTTTGACAAAATAAAAATTTTCATTTTTTTCTCGTTTTTTCGTCTTTTTTCGCTTTTTTCATTATTAAAATTTGCATGAAAAATCACATGTGATACTAGTGTTAAATCACATATGATATATAATATCACATGTGATATTAGTTTTAAATCACATATGATTTTTTCATGCAGATTTCAGTAACGAAAAAAATGAAAAAACGTTAAAATATGTGAAAAACATGAAAAAGAATAATTTTGTTGAAAGTATATCGAAATGCCTTCTATAGAAAGATACTCCCTTCGTCCCATATTAAATGTCATGTTTGACTTTTTTAAAGTCTTTTTTTCTCAACAAAATATATGAATGGATTAAGCTTTAAATGTATTTTCATTGCGTATAATTTTTATTAAATACTATATAACACAAGCAATAATATTTAAGGCCAAAGTTGATAAATAAAGACTTGAAAAGTCAAACCCGGACATTTAATATGGGACGGGGGAGTAGTTAAATACTCGTCGTAACAGTATATTTTTTTCGCTTAATGATTAACGGTTTGAAAGATATTAACATTTGAAAAAAAATGAAAGTGGGTTTTTTAATTGTTGTGATTAATCTCATCCATTAGATCAAATAAAGATGCGTGGAGATTAATACCTTGGTTCAGTGAAAAAATCACGAACAGATTAAAGTCTATATCAATTTCGATGTGTTTAGTATGCTGATGTTGAACCGGATTCGCAGACATATACACGGCACTCACATAATCACAATAAACCAGAGTAGTTATAAGTAGAGGAGCATGCAACATATTACGAATTAGCAACTACATTAGCAACACCATGATATTATGCTTCAGCATTAGATCGAGACAAAGTAACATGCCGCTTTGCAGACCATGACAATAAATTATCACCAAGGAATACACAATAACCAACGGTAGACCGGCGAGTAACATGGTAACCAGCCTAATCAGCATCAGTATATGAAGTAAGCTCATTAGTAAAAGAAACATGAAGTTGAAGACCATAATTAATAGTACCACGTGCATATCACAAAATGCGCTTCAAAGCAGTGAAATAAGGATAACGGGGATAATACAAATAAAGGCAAACCTGTTGAACAACATATGAAAAGTCTGTTCGTGTAAAAGTAAGATACTAAAGAGCACTAGCCAAGCTTCGATATAGAGTAGGATCACTAACAGGATCACCATCAGGACCAAGCTTGAACTCAGTATCCACAGGGGTCTTACACCGGTTGCACTTGTGCATATTTGCCCTCACAAGAATTTCCTCAGCAAATTTGGAGTGTGATGCGTTCGAACACTAAGCTTTAAATCTATAAGAAAATGAATATCGGTTTAACTAGGAACACATTCGGGCAAGTATACCCTTATCGTGTGTAGTTAGAGATTGGTAAGTCAAGATCTTATAAGAGATTTAAGTGTTTTCGAGATTAGAATGAAGTGTACCAACTAATGTAAGGCATAAAAGCAATAAGCAATACGAAAGTGGTAAAATGGATGTCACAAGACAAAATACCATAAAAGCTATTTAAAAGATGGAATTCATCAAGAATGAAATCAAATGATTAAAACTACATGTTTGGAACTAGTCTCTATTTTAATGGAGTGTACGGAAGTATAGGTTGAAATCAAGCAATGACACACAAGATCAAAATCATAAAATTCCAAGTCAATGGGTAATATCATGAGATTGCATATATCACGGTTTACGCTAACACACCCTTTCGACATATGAATGTTATTATAAACCATGTCATTACGAATCATTTGTGAGAAATATGATTTTACCAATTTGTTTATAAAATCCCTTTCAACCTATACTCTTGATTAAACCGTTACGAGTCCATCTAAATTATTTATTCATAGTTGTCAATTATGAAATACCAAACATATTTGCGCGCCAAAATTTTGAAACAAACCATGACAAGAAATCCTTTCGACCGATAAATCGGGTTATGATTCATCAACAAGATATTTAGACACGTTTCAATTTAAACAAACTCATAAGCAAGACCATAGTTTTATATTGCTAAAAATGCTAAATACACCATATCAATAGCTACATTGTTTCAAACAAGTAAACAAAATTACTCCATATCAAGTTTGATTAAAAACCAAGTTCCAATATGAAATATAAAGTTCAACACTATGAAAATAACAAAGTTTACCCAAATTAGCAATTACAATAGATGATGGTGAAGGTTTAGAGCAGCCTTAAAGCTTCAAATCAACTACAAGCTTCTAACCAGCTGGAAAATTTTGTCCAAACACTTTCTATAGCACTTGAGCACTACTCTTGGAAATGGCAGAAGTCTCTTGGTCTTTTGTGAGTGGTAGGATGAGAGAAAATCAACCCTAGGGAAAGGGGTGAGTTTTCTCTATGTATAAAATTATGTGTTCTAACCCACATATGTGTATTTATGTTTGTAACTGAGCCTAGGGCATTAAATGGAAAACTTGGGCTCTAAGTGTCATAAAAATGACTGAAATTTGAGTTAAGAAGTTCATTTGATCATACTAGATAGTTGGCACATTTAATTTGCATCAAACTGGAAACGTGCACTAGCCACGCGGCTAGAGAAAGGTTTAGGCGGCTGGTAGCCAGCAAGCTGGGAACACTTTTAGGCTGTTAGACATCAGCCCACGGCTAAAGACCAATTTAGGCGGCTCGAGAATGGCTAGGGATGAATTCTTGCGCATGCACATTTAACTTTCGACTTGTCTCACGAGTGTTGTTTGTTTGGACCTCAACTATTTTTTTTACTTCAATAATGTCCAATGCTTAATTCTTGAGTCTTCGGAGCAATAACTTCATGATCTCTTCTTCTCAAATAGGCTCCACAAGACTTGCATAAGTAGGGAATTCTTTGTGCATGCATAACTTCTCTTTTATTTTTTCATTTCTTTATCTTTTTCTTCGTTTTATTTGACATGGTCAATCATGAACCTGAAACATAATTTCGTGCTAATAAGTACCAAAGTTAACAAAATTAACCAAATAACATGCATAAAAGAAATGATAACGCGCCTAAAAATATGTAAAAATTGAGCCTTGTCAGTGTGTGAGAAGAACATGCCAGAAGTGGTCCGCTGAGAAGAAATACCAAGAAAATAGTTGAGAGAGCCGAGATCTATCATAGCAAACTCACCATGAAACAATGCAATAATATGCTACAAAAGTGCAACAAAAGAAATTGTTAGAATGATATCATCCATATATAATAATAAATAAGCATTGTTAGAGCCACGATGTAAAACAAATATTGAGGTGTCGGTTTTACTGTGCTGAAAAGATCCGTCTAACAAAGCTAGCAAAACACTAAAACCAGGCGCGAGTGGCCTGTTTAAGCCCATATAACGAACGTTGCAATTGAAGAACGTAATCAGGGTAAGCAGAATCAACAAACCCAGGTCGCTAATGCATATATACGGTCACCATGATGGAAGGCATTCTTCACGTTAAGCTAATGAATAGGCCAGTCCCAAGATACCGCAATACTCAAGACTAGAGGTGCATAAATCCCCGGCTAGGTCGGGCTTGGACCGGGCCTAAAAAAGCCCGGGCTTTTATATTTTAAAAAAAGCCCGGACCCTAGCCAAAATATTATGCCTATTTCATCCTAAATGGTTCAAGCCGGGCTGGGCTTAGCCCAGGCGAGGCCCGGGCTTCGGGCTCTTTTTTTATATATTTTGTAATAATAAAATAATTATTATATATGAAAATATTTGATGAACATTTGTAAATACATTACTAAAAAGTGACAAAACAAAGTTACAGGTTATAAAGAAGCACTTTAATGATACAATAAAAGCTCTCTAACAACAAAAGCCCAGGCTTTCGGGCTTTTTGGCGAGCTTTTTCGGGCCTTTTGGTGGGCTTTTTTTAGCCTTTTTAGCGGGCTTTTCAAAAGTCTGGGCTTTTTCAAGCTTTGAGTTTAGCCCAGTCCAGACCATGATTTAGTGGTAAATATAAGGACCATTTAGGCCTGTTGGGCTAGACCGGGCTTCAGGCCGGGCTTTTTCGGGCTTTTCCGAGCCAGGCCTGAGCCCTAGCTCGAGCTTTAGCCAATATGTGCATCTCTACTCAAGACAGTGTGAATTGTGCCAAACTTAACCAGTGACTAAAAGTCTCATCACAATTAATCCCCTGTTGTTGATAACATCCATTGGCAACGAGTTGAGCTGACTAAAATTCTCATCACAATTAATCCTCTGTTGTTGATAACGTCCATTGGCAAGGAGCTCAGCTTTATACATGCTCAATAAACCATCTGCATTGAACTTATAACTAAAAGGCCACCTGGAACGAACTATATTAGTGTTAGCTGGACGAGGCACAAGAACCAACATTCCATTAGAAATCAAAGCATTGTATTCATCCACCATATCTTTCTGCCGATTGGAACACTAATGGTGTGTTTATGAGAACATGGAATCGGAGAAGTAGTAGTGACATGATTTCATAGGTTCAAGAGGTTTAGAAATGTCAGGTTTTGCACATGTGACCATAGGATGCATATTGGTTACAAGTGTAGATAGGATTTGCGCTTGTGTTGGATGTTTGGCTAGCGGTTTGATTGGACCTATTGTGGTGACTATTGGGTGGACTGGGCTGAATTAGGTGAAGAGTGGGATGCGGAGGAGTGAGTAGGGGCATTGGGTTGTGGTGGTGGAGCCAGGTGTGTGTTGGGTCGAAGTAATAGGCGCTGGTAATGGGCCAAGAGAGTTGTTGAATGTAACTGGTGGGATAGGTATGAGATTAGTAAACAAAAATCATAATTAGGTGGCGAATTTGGTGTCATGGAACAAAATGGAAATGCCTCCTCGTCAAAAATAACATGTCTGGAAAGAATGATTTTATTGGTTGACAAGTAGAGGCATCGATATATACGATGCAGGCGGGATATCCAAGAAATATACATGCAGTTGATCAAGGTCGAAGCTTGTGATCAAAATATATATGAGGATAGGAAAAGCACCCAAATACACGTAAATGATCATAAGCAGGTTTTTTATTATAAAGCTTAGCAAAAGGCATTTCATGATTAATTGCGGTGGACGGAAGTATATTTGAGAGATTAGTTGCCATGTTAAGAGCTTCAATCCAATACGATGAAGGTATGTGTGCTTGAAAAAGCAAAGTAGGGGTGATATTGTTAAGGGTACGTAACACACGTTCGGATTTCCTGTTTTGTTGGGAAGTCTTGGGACGTGAAACCGAAACTGTATGCCATGTTGGTGAAAAAGAGTGTAGAGGCGGGTATTATCATACTCACCCCATGGTCACATTGAAAAGCTATTATGTCAACATTAAATTGTTGATTCACTTAAGCACGAAAAATAATAAAAGTATAAAACAAGTCAAAGTTTTTAAACAAAGAATATACCCAAATATAATGAGAAAATGATTCAAAAAAGTGCATAGTATTTAATTCGATTTTCACTCGGAAGAGGGAATGTCCACAAATCCAAGTGAATAATTTCAAATACAAACACAACATTCGACTCAGAACTATAAAATGGAAGCTTAGTATGTTTACCTAATTGACAAGCATGAAACAAAGCGGACAACTTTGATTTATTACACGAAATAATGAACTAGACTCTAAATGACGAAGCACATCGTCACCAGGATGTCCAAGGTGTTTGTGCAAAGTAGTAGGACTCAAAGTAAGCAAAGCAAAAGTAGTGGTAGATGATTGTTTGTTGGGTGACTGGGTAGAGATCTCCGGTACTATTACAACAAAAAAGAAGCCAGCGGGTCTGATAATCCTTAACAGAAAAACCATATGCATCAAATTCAACAAACACTTCATTATCATAAGTTTTTTCTTTGGTAATTAGTTTATTATGTACTTTTTGTGGAAGTTAATATTTAAAATTTCACATTTTTTTCAAGAGAAAAAAAAAATACATTTTTGGAATTTTGGGAGTTAAAGATTAATATCATAATTTTGTCATTTTTATTGCATTTTTAAAGTGTACACCGTACTTTAGAGTTTGTTAAGTAGTCGTAGATAAGAGGAATGCTACATCCACAAAAACTTTATATATATATATATATATATATATATATATATATATATATATATATATATATATATATATATATATATATATATATATATATATATATATATATATATATATATATATATATATATATATATATATATATATATATATATATATATATATATATATATATATATATATATATATATATATATATATATATATATATATATATATATATATATATATATATATATATATATATATATATATATATATATATATATATATATATATATATACATACATATATATATATATATATATGTATATA
>LBNU01022300.1:48520-62312 GCA_014162995.1 Artemisia annua
GGATTAGATAGGTGAGGTTTCGAGTGGAGCCGAGTGGAATCTGGTACTCGGGTTTGGATTTGGATGTTGTTTATGTTGCGTTTGGATTTAGATTTATAGCTTGGATTTGAAGTTGATGTTGTGTGGTGTTGAGGGCCCAAGGGTAGTATATAAAGAAGGTTAAAGAAAAGAGGGAAACGTAAAATGACTAATATACCCTTACTAACTCTTACTTAACTGCCACGTGTCCAAGTTAACGACACAACATTTGCATCGTTCGTCCTTTTGGATGTATATTGTTTGACTTTTACTAACGGAGGGATGTAATTGTCCTAACTTTTTCGAGAGGGATGTATGGTGTCAAATTGGGCAAACCACAGGGATGTATTTTGGAGTTTACTCTAATTTCTATTAGTGACAAGTCATTTTGTGGATATAGCATTTCCTTTAGATAATGTGTATCTTACTTTTGTTGTCTATTAGGGACTTTGTTATTATTTATATATAGTTGGATAATGATAAGTGTCAATACTTTTAATCGTCTCTTAACTATATTGAATTTAGAACTAAGTTATTTTATCAGAACATCTTAATGAAAGAAACAACACCTAGTGTGTCTTAAAAAAATTGGATACCGAACTTTAAATGTAAATTAGAGCTTTCATTTAGTTAAATTAGAGTTTTTTTATAACAATTGCATCACAAAATTTATTCTTCCAAGCTACTTAAAAACCATATCCAACCAATTGAAAAAAATAAATAAATAAATAAACAAAAAACAAAAAAACCTTAATTTAAAGTTGAAAACCGTGTTGACCGCCACTCACCAGCGTTAACCATTGTGTTGACTGTGTTGACTGCCTTTCTGACCAATTTTTTAAAATCGAGGCGGCTGGTGGCCGCCTAGACCACTTTTTACAATACTGATGACTATCAATCGTGTTAAATCACAGTGCATTAATGTTGGACTAAAATTACTTGTTACACATTTGAGTAAAAATTGAGTGCACCTTTGGCCATGTTAGTTTATGGCTTCATTCGGGTAGCTCAATCTTTTATATCATAAAAGAATTATTTTATTTCGAAAGTATTTGGTTAATACAATTTTATTGAGAACAAAAATGGCTAATTAGGTTACTCTATTTTGACACGTGGCAAAATTTAGCATTCTTATTAAATAAATCAAAGTCAAAAAAAAAATAAAAAATAAATAAAAAATAAAAAAATAAAAAAAAAAAATCAAACTTTGATAAATTTGATGAAAAATTTTAGTGGAGAAAAAAAAACATAAAAGTAAAGATATCAAATTTGTGAAAACAAAAACTTAAAAAAATATTAGTTAATTAATAAAACTTTAGTAGTTGAATTTTAGATAAATCATATGGAGTTAATTGTAAATTATTAAGTTTCTATATTTTTTAATAACTTCAAAAAATTAACGAATATCCCCTTAAACTTTATATCCCTTATACTTAATATTTTAAAAATACAAAATGTATATGCACGAGATTATAAATAATAAAATAAAAGCACGACTCATTGTGTATGTAAATAAATACACGAGGTTGTACATATACGAACATCTCGCGTTATTCCTTTTTATAAATTTAAATAATGATATCCGAAGACATTTTGTTTTATTATATGTGCTAAATAATGATTCATGTCCTTCCTTTTTATAAGTACAATTACACAAGTTTGAAAATTAAATACGTCTAAATTATTATTAGTGTGAATATACATATCAAACGTAAGCAAAGGTTAGTATGATATGAAAATAAATATACGCGATCGTACTTATAACAATGACTCATCTAGTTCTTACTTAAAGTTTATATAAGGATATCGGGANAAAAAAACCTTAATTTAAAGTTGAAAACCGTGTTGACCGCCACTCACCAGCGTTAACCATTGTGTTGACTGTGTTGACTGCCTTTCTGACCAATTTTTTAAAATCGAGGCGGCTGGTGGCCGCCTAGACCACTTTTTACAATACTGATGACTATCAATCGTGTTAAATCACAGTGCATTAATGTTGGACTAAAATTACTTGTTACACATTTGAGTAAAAATTGAGTGCACCTTTGGCCATGTTAGTTTATGGCTTCATTCGGGTAGCTCAATCTTTTATATCATAAAAGAATTATTTTATTTCGAAAGTATTTGGTTAATACAATTTTATTGAGAACAAAAATGGCTAATTAGGTTACTCTATTTTGACACGTGGCAAAATTTAGCATTCTTATTAAATAAATCAAAGTCAAAAAAAAAATAAAAAATAAATAAAAAATAAAAAAATAAAAAAAAAAAATCAAACTTTGATAAATTTGATGAAAAATTTTAGTGGAGAAAAAAAAACATAAAAGTAAAGATATCAAATTTGTGAAAACAAAAACTTAAAAAAATATTAGTTAATTAATAAAACTTTAGTAGTTGAATTTTAGATAAATCATATGGAGTTAATTGTAAATTATTAAGTTTCTATATTTTTTAATAACTTCAAAAAATTAACGAATATCCCCTTAAACTTTATATCCCTTATACTTAATATTTTAAAAATACAAAATGTATATGCACGAGATTATAAATAATAAAATAAAAGCACGACTCATTGTGTATGTAAATAAATACACGAGGTTGTACATATACGAACATCTCGCGTTATTCCTTTTTATAAATTTAAATAATGATATCCGAAGACATTTTGTTTTATTATATGTGCTAAATAATGATTCATGTCCTTCCTTTTTATAAGTACAATTACACAAGTTTGAAAATTAAATACGTCTAAATTATTATTAGTGTGAATATACATATCAAACGTAAGCAAAGGTTAGTATGATATGAAAATAAATATACGAGATCGTACTTATAACAATGACTCATCTAATTCTTACTTAAAGTTTATATAAGGATATCGGGAAAAAAAAAAAAAAAAAAAAAAAAAAAAAAAAAAAAAAAAAAAAAAAATAAAAAAAAAAAAAAAAAAAAGTTATAATTTAACTTCATCAAATGTCATTATGTGCTATTGAACTCACATATTGTTTACGACATGATATTAATAGTTAATTTGAAAAATAACATCAACCTCAACACTCATGTCAGTTAAATAAAGTTAAATTTTTCATCTAACGAAAATCTTTATAAAATATTAATCGATATTAATATATGATGAAAAAGTTTATGTAAAAATCCGTACATAATTAGTAGTTGTACTTATATTACAATTTTAAAAACATTAAACATGGGCAAATTCTTATATGTCCGTATATTAAACTAAATTTTAAAAATAAATTTAATTTATGTTTAGTTTGTTTGAAATGATTAACATGTTTTTATTTGGTCATAACATAGAGTTTTATTCAAATAATTACGGTCAGGATTGGTGTATTGAGTGTCAGGGATTGATCGTGACATCCCAAAATCATTTTTTCAACGCCACTTCAGCATCTCACTTTTAACATTCACATACCAAAATACTCCGTTTCTCATAACATGTCATTTCGCATACTAAAAGGGTCTCACAGACTATTTTATTTTTTATTTTTCAAACAAACTAGTTTTTCATTCACTAAATTAAAATACAAATAATATTTATAAAAAAAAAAAAAAAAAAAAAAAAAAAAAAAAAAAAAAAAAAAAAAAAAAAAAAAAACCCTTCACCTTCTACGCGCAAACACACACACACCAAATAACCTATTCTCATACCAGTTACTTGACGTTGCATTTGGCGCAGCTGGGTGGGTATGGTGGCGGGAGGCTGGCAGCGCCAAAACCAACGCCACGTCAAACTTGTAGGGGGTGGAAGCCACAGTAGTACGGCTGCTCTTAGAGCTATGCCATCATATTATTAGACTGACTGCTGGTCGGGCAAGGTTTGTCCTTCTCCTCTTTAGTTAGATCGTGTTTCTGAACTACTAGAACGGATGATGTAATTCCGCGATCATATGATGCTACAGTTCTGTGGAATGTTGACCTTCACGTTCATGAATTCCTGCAACCAATACCTCCGGGAACCTACCCCTTCCTACGATCACAAGCTCAAACACTTTGCTCTGCCCTATCTCAAGCAGTTCATTTTTTATGTTAAGAGTAGATTTTTCCACATACTCTGCCCCTCCTTCCCATCTCTTTTTGAAATCTTCTATAGATATCTCATCTAGTTCCTGATTTATAATTAGTAAGTTAACTAGCTTAGTAAGTACTTAATTAGTTAGATGATAGATCAGGCTTTAATTTTTTTTAATTTACCTTGTCTATATTAGCATCCTCAGGCTTTATCGGAGAGTGGTTTTCATCCTCTCCAGATTTCATTAGAAACCTTATTATGGTGAGCTTAGTATCAGGTTGGGCTGCCATTCTGCCCCCCAACTCAAGGGCTTCACGATTGTCAGAACCACCTATGAACACTACACAAACCCGTTTTAGGTTTGACCTACTTAAGCCTCGATCCACCAGCAATGCCACTGTGCATGGTGCGTGTGAAAGTACTCTTTGGTTCACCACTTCCCAACCTTGTCCAATAAGTGCCGGCTCCTCTTCGTTGTATCCTCGTTGCGGTTGTCTATGGAAGGGTAGAATGATGATTGCAGCCCTCTTCTTGTCTGCCACATGGCATATATCATCATGCATAGTCGGCACTGCTGAGATGGTGATCAACGATCGAACCTTGACTTTGCTTTCTTTCTGCACAGCTGACTCGAGTTTGTAAGCTGACTTACCTTCCCAGAAGTTGTTGACGCGTGGGACTCCATTCTTGCGGACCTTGTGCACCATCATTATGGATGAGGACCTTTCTGTTAGTTCAAGTAGGTGCAAGATATAGAGCTTCATGTTGGAGTAGGTGTTGGGAGACTGGATAGTCTCAATTAGGTTGATCATTGATGGCGAGTTCTTTGACCCGTGTACACAAGCAAGGACTCGTAGCTCAGCTTGAAGTGTTCTTAAATAGTGGGATGATGACTCCATAAGTGAACGATGGTGGACAATGGATGAGATTTTTCGGGCCGGTTTGTATACAGCCATCACCATTGGTGTAGTCATGAATGTAGTAACCAGCGCCATCATCACTAGTATTGCAAACATTTCATCATTAAGTACCTGTTTTAACAATCCATATCAAAAACATTAATTTCACTTTATTGCAAACACTTTGACCAATTTACTTAAAAAGTAATATTATCTTTAACTGGTCAAGTGAAGTAATTTTTTGTAATTATATTCTACAAATTGATTAGCTAAAAAGATTTGGACAAAAATTGTCTCGGGTCAACTAAAGTCAACCTGTTTGGACCCGGACCATAAGTACCTTTGCCAGAACATGTTATCCAACCTGTCATGACCACCTATATTGTTGCATCTACACTTTTTATAGGCCTTAGACAAACATTGTGGAAACTGGAAAACGAACCTTTTTCTCCTTGCCAATATTGAGAACTATAAGCTCAACCAACCCTTTGGTATTCATCAGTAATCCCAAAGCTAGCGATTCCCGTGCTGGAATCATGCATAACATTCCCATCAGAAATGTCCCAAGAATCTTTCCAGTACAAGCGGTTGAAATCACCACCGCCAGCAGCCCCCACGCCTCCGCACCTTTTATCTTATTTACATTGGTTTTTAGCCCACTCGAAGCAAAGTACAATGGCAACAGAAGGCCACAAACAAAATCTTCAATCCTCCTTATTAACCTCCCTGCGAATTCCCCATGTTTTGGGATCATTAGTCCAAAAACAAATGCACCGAATATCGAGTGAATCCCGATAAGGTCTGTCATGAAGCCCGATATCATAACTCCTGCAAGTGTCAAACATATAAAACCTTCTTCTACATGATCATGGTGGCCCGGTTTTGAACACCGGCTAGCTACCCATTCCATTCCAGGACGGACTGCAACCACCATGAAAATTACAAATCCTGTACCTGACATCAAGACCCATAATGACACCAACGGGCTCTTGTGACTCCCGCCAGCCAGAGCCACCGCTAGAGCCAGCAAAACCCAGGCAGCAATATCATTAAATGCTGCTGCTGCCATGGCGGTCTCTCCTACTTGGGTTGTCAACAGTTTAAGCTCTGCTAGTATTCGAGCTAGTACTGGAAATGCGGTTATTGAGAGGGAAACTCCCATGAACAAAAAGCATTGAGCAAAACCTACTTTATCTGCTCCTACAACAGTTTTCCTTAGTAGAAATGTGATCCCGATCCCGAACAAGAATGGTAACAAGATTCCGGATGAAGCAATCCATAACGCTCTCCTCCCACTCCGGCGAATGGAGGTGAGATCAAGCTCAAGGCCTACAAGAAAAAGGAAAAACAAGAGACCAACGCTTGCCACCGATTCAAGAATTGGAGTGCTCCACGAAGGAAAAACCCACTGTGTAAGTTCCTTGTACTGGCCTAACACCGATGGTCCTAATAGAATTCCACCCTGAAAAACCCAATAATGCACTCGTCAAGAACGGATATTATTCATTGCATTATATTTGTTATTTGTAGGTAGTTATTTATAGGCTTGTTTTAGATAAATCGTCCTGCACTACAATTACAACAAAGTGTAGATACACAAAGGTCGGACACTACAGTTACAAACAATTGTATGTACTTTTATTAATATATATGTTTATCATGGAACTTGGGTTTGTGGTAGATTAGAACTTGGGGGAAGGAACTTACAAGTATCTCCGCAATGACTTTAGGTTGTCGGAGAGGTTTGAGAAAGAATGAAAGCAGTCTACTGATGAAGATAACGAGTGTGGTTTGAACTATCAGCAATGGAAACGCATAATGAAGAGGGTTATCACCTTGCCACACTCCATCAGACGATGTTTTTATGGAAGTTATGTTGAACACCATGAGTGCTTGTGTATGTTTCTATGGTTCAAGCAAACTTGCTTGGAAGAGGTATATATAGAACAAACTGTGTTGATTGCGCTTTGAAGGGAGCCAATGGGGGAGCTGGCAGGTGCTCAGCCCAACTAGCCCATTAATCCCAAACTATGTTAGTAAATTAGCCCATATCCCATTATTTTAGGAGATAACTCTCAACCGGCCCCTTGATAGTGAATATGGTTATGACTTACAACAGACTATTGCCTACTTTGTCTATCCACTTCCATACATTATACAATTTCTTACAGTATATTTCTATGTAGTCTTGTTTGGTGTAGAATATGCTTGTGGACAATATAGTTTGATATATATGTTAAATTGATTTTTAATACTAACAAAGTTAATTTATGACTCAATTGATTAACATGTACTAGTATTGATTAACACTAGACCTAGAATCGATGTCAGTTTATTATTGTGTGTTCATCTCATGATTTATCCGTTTATCGTTGAGATTTTACAACCAAAAAAAAAAGTTTGAGCCCTCCTCAACTTCAGATCCCAACTCCGCCCTGTTTGAAGGTAATTATGCTTTTGGTTTATTTGGTTTTTTCTTCGTTTTGAATACTCGTGTAATATGTTCATATTCCTTTTTTTTCATGATGTTATAATCATAATGTTTTGGCTAAATGAGTAACAACTAGTGCTCGCGTGGATTCTCGCCAAGATTTTAAGTGTTTTATGTTGGACCTTTAGTAGTACGAAAGTCTTTAAGCTTGTAAAATCGTTTAGTCTCGATAACTGAATTCGAGTATGAAAATATGATCTTAACATGTCATTATTAGTTATTACCTCCTGGAATCATACTGAAACTTTAGTAGTAGCCTATCCTAAGGTGTGTTTGGGCAAGTACCTTAACTTATACATTTCGGTAGTTTATACCTCTGGATAATTTGAGCATTTTAGAACACTTTTCACCTTCAAGCTTCCTAAGTCTTACTTGATTGAAATAATGATGAAACTTGGTTATTATTAAGTGACATTTCTTAATTCAGGGATATTTTTCGGGATTAGACTAGGTTTAAAAACTTGATAATCACTTACATTTTTTATGTACAAATATTTCTTGGTTGGGTTATAAAACTGTACAATATCTTATATCAAAATCAATTGAAACACATAACCACCACATTCATTATATCCATTCAGAAAATTTCATTTTTTGTCGTTTGTCATGTAAATTCTAGTTCTCCATTAAACAAAATCTAACTTGCATTTAAAAACTAAGTGTAGTCAAAAGTTACATGATTAAAGATACCAAAGTATTAGACAAAAATGATAAAAGGGATTTCTTTCTAACATTAACTACTTTTTTTAAATAATTAAGATGTAAAACATAAAAGGGAATAATGCAATATTATTTCTCACTTAAATGCAACATTAAATATAACACATGTTATTACACTATTCATTCGGAGTCGACACTTTTTAGAAGTCGCCGACTTAGAGGTCGGCTTGAGGGAGTGGGGCGGCTTGGCTGCACTATGGAGTCGCGGCTTGAGCCGACATTATTCTGTTGGGTCACTGAAATTACCCAAGCTTTCCTTAACTAGGATTTGAACATAAAATAACCTAAGTGTTAGATTTTCTTAAACGTAATCAAGTCACTGAGTGAACAGTCACTCAGTGAGTCATCTTCAGGATGCTTAGAACAAGCCTAACGAAGAAAGGTTTTCCATTCAGTGAGGCGGACTCTCAGTGAATGGCATCTAAGCCAAAGAAGAAGAAGATGGATTCAGTGAGCGATGACAATAGCTCACTGAATCCCCAAGTCTCCTCACCAACTATGAAGACTGAAAAGCTACCTGAAGACTGAAGAATAGGCGGGATTGGGAGGGAAAGTTTGAACCGTTCTAATAAAGTGCTTTATCACTTTATAAGTCAAACTTTCCTTATTTGGCTACAATCCAGCCTATGCCTAAAAAGGTTATCTGTCTTCTAACCCAATATGGGTTGCTTTCAACAGTAAACAAGATCTTCTAAAGATTTATCTTATGAAGTCTTTAATCCATTGGATAATAGTATGTATTATACTTGTGTATAAATAGGATCATAAAGAGGAGAAAAGAAATAGTTTGTGTAATTAATGCTTAGACATTCACAAACCCTTTTCTCCTCCAAAGAACATACTTGTACTCGAGATAGCTCGATTGTACCTTAGTTGTCACTTAAGCATAGCTTAAGTTTAGTGAGGAGAAACACACCATACTTGTCGTTTCAATCCCAAGTGTTTATTCCGCAAACACTTGGGTATAATTCTTTGATTCATTTCTAATAAGAATTAAACGTTGAAAATTACCTTGTGTTTTGATTTACGTTTTACTCTTATATCTTGTTTTTATCAAAGAACTTCATTACATCATTATGCCATAATACACGTTTAGATTAACTTCATAGTTAACTTAACCGGGTAAACGGGACCAACAAGTGGTATCAGAGCCTCTGGTTTATAAAACTTTCTTCAAAACCACAGAGTGCTCAAAGTTTTTAAAATCAAGATCCCAAAATGGCTGAAAATGATGTACCCCAACTAGTCGATAAAAAGGGAGGAAGCTACTCTGCTACTGCTCCCCGACTTGAAGTTGGTAAATTTAACAAGTGGAAAAAGCGAATGCTTTGCTACCTGAATGGGATGGAACCTTATTACATTAAGCTCATTAATGAAGGTCCATATATTCCAAAAACAGCTGAAGGTTTAGTTAAACCTGAAGGTCAGTGGACTATAGATGAGAGGAGGGTGGTCAACCAAGACCAACGCCTAAAATGCATCATTATATCATGTCTTCCTGACGATATAATGGAATCAGTCATAAACTGTCCTACTGCCCAGCAGACTTGGACTGACTTGGTTTATAGCTATGAAGGTCCCTCAGATACCAAGGAAAACAGGGTCATGGACCTGAAACTTGAGTTCAATACTTTCAGGGCCAAAGACACTGAAAGTCTCTCAGAAACCTATACCCGCTATAAGACCCTCCTAAATGAACTGACCAATGATGGTGTCACCTTGTCTAAGCATGAAATCAATGTTGGCTTTGTCAACAGTCTCCCTGAGAAATGGTTAAACTTCTCTCAGGGTATGAGAAATGCTAATAACCTTCAAAATCTTGAGCTTCCTGAAATCTTTGGAAAGTACCTCTATGAGGATAACTTAATCTCAAGGAGATACCCTGAGACCAAGAAAGCTCAGGAAATGAAAAAGACCCTGACTGCTTTACCCATATCAACTGCTTTCTACTCTAATGGTATTGTGCAGGATTACCAAGAAAACTCAGATGATGAGCCTGATGAAAGAGATAGTGAGGAGTACTTAAATGATTTGCAAAATGAATTTCAACAAAGAGCACTCCTTGCTAACTCTAAACGTTTTATCAAAAGAAACAAAGCTTTCTCTAATGCAAAACCAAATGATAATGTTGAATGTTACAAATGTGGTAAAAGAGGCCATTTTGCTAAAGATTGTTTCTCAAAAACTCTTTCAGAACCATCATACAAGTTTTCAGGAAATCACACCTCAGGAACTGGCAAATTTCAACCCAAAATGTTTCAGTCTCCTCAATATTTTCAAAACCATGCTGAGAAAAGTTCTCAAAAAGACTTTGAAGCAAAGTATAGGAAAGCAAAAGCCAAGCTTGCCCTTCTTGAAGCTGCTCCCTCAAACTCTCAGTCTCCTCAAGTTAGCAAACCTGCTCAAAACAAAAACAAGGGGCTAGTTGCTGAAACTTATGACTGGGATGAGGAAGAAGTGTCCTCAGAAGAAGAAGAAGTTCATGTCAGTGCACTGATGGCACTCTCAGATGACAACAAGCTTGCAGTTGGTAAAAGCAGTGCCAGAAATGGCGAATGGGTCAACATCACCATGAAAAAGGTAAACATCTTACTTTCTATGGATGATGAATGTGATTGGCAGTCCTATTTGAACTATATCAATGTTGATCTTAAGTATGTTGAAGAGCAAAGGTTAAATCTGTTTTCAAAGTTTAACAAACTCACATATGAATTAAATAAGTGTAGGGATGAACTTCTTGTTTTAAAACAAGCTAAGCTTGAAAATGTTACACTTCAAATTCAAAATAGCGAACAAAGCAACAGGAAGCTGCCAGCTTCCCTTTGCTTGTTTACCAGACAAGAAGGATGCCGCCGCAAGGCTGGCTAATCGTACGCAGCAGGATTTGGTACTCCTCGATAGCTTCAATAGTCAACTTTCAGAATCAGTGAACCCATCGACTAGGTAGCTCCCACCTAAGTACGGTTAAAGAAAGTGAAAACGAAAGACCTTTTCTGGTCCCCCCTGAGCCGGGGGAGCTAAGCTTGAAAATGTTACACTTCAAATTCAAAATACTGAACTTGTAAAACAAAACCATGCTCTTCAAGATGAACTTAAGAATGAAAAAGATGTCATAGAAAGCTGGACCAAGAAAAATCCTAGAGTCTATGAAACTGTCAGTCTCATCCCTAGTACCAAAAGGAAGGTAATATGAGAAGATCAACTTCCTGAATCCTCTGATGGGACTCCTAGTCAAAGGATTTTCTTGCCTGCTGACACATTCCTTGCAAAAGAGATGAATCCTAAGTCTAAGGACTGGATTGAAAGACCCAGTCCTGAAGGCAATATGCCTAATTTGACACAGGAAAGATCTTGATGCCTGAAAGTCAGGCCATTAAGGAGTTACTTGGAGTCACTGACAATGCCAGCAGTGCTGATGATGTCAGTGAATCTGAATCAATAACCCAAACTCCTTTACCATCACTGAAAGTGCTTCAGGGGGCTGAACCTTGTTCTAACATAGGACCTCTTGTCTACTGATATGTGCCTTTTTACACATATCTTTCCTTCCATTTTCCGAACCAAAACGTCCAAAAACACCTGAAAAACGACCAAATAATGTCAAAAATATATTTTGAGTGTGTTTTTAAGCGTTTCAGGTGTAAAGGATTGAAAACAAACGAAAAACTAAGCAAAATTGCAAAATTGTCAAAAACAGTCCCTGAACTTTCATAAAATGTCAGAAATGGTCCCTGGAAAGATTTTAAAATGGAAAAAGATCAACTTAAGTCCTTGGAAATTCAAAAGTTGTCAAAATTAGTCCTTGGATGATAAGTTTTCATAAATTGGCAAAATAGGCCCTCAACTTTGAAAACTGACATTTTCACTCCTCGGGTGTTTTCAAAAATGGAAAAATGTTTTTATGGTCCTTGTACTGTTGAAACTTGGCATGATAAGTCCCTTGGATAAGTTTGGAAAAGTGGCATTACAGGTCCCTGGATTTTCAGTAAATTACATATTTGGTCCTTGTGATATCTATGTCTAAATCCAAACAAACCCTTTTAATAAATAACCCATACCCTTTTATTTGTTAACCCAACCCAACCAAAAACCCCAACCCATTTTACCCCTTAGCCCAACCTTCCCAGGCCCAAAGATTAAACAAACCCAACACATCCCCGTTTTATTACTTCCCCCCTTAGTTATAACACCCCGGTCAAACCTTTTGACTTCTCTTTCCCCCCCCCCCCAACCACTTGCCTGCTACTCCCCTGCAACACCATCCCTCCACCTCACCTTCACCTCAACTTCACCATACTATGTTCCCCCAACCTCCACTACAAGCCAAACTCCATTTAATGCTCCCTAATCCCCTCCAAGTTACCATAACAGTTGGTGTGGACTTTTGGCGCCAAAATTGCATTGGAANTCCAGTGCATTTAATTTATTGTAGCTTATTTTATCTTTGGTTTTCACTGTGTGGCTTATTATAAACCTTTTCAAGTGTTAAGTTTTTCTTTAGCTTAATTTTGCCAACTGTTGTTTTTTTTAGCTAGCATAGAGCTTAATTTTAAGTTTTATTAAGTTTGTCTTTTTTAAAGTTTATTATTTTCAGTTGTTCAATGCTTTTGTAAAGTAAAATCTCAAAAATAAAAATAGTTAGTGAAAAGTGCACTGAGTGGGATTCGACCCCTGGCCATTTGGTTCAGAACTCAAACCAACCACAAGCACCATCTGGGCTAGTGTTTACTTAGTGTTTATTGTTTTCTCTTTTATTTTTATAGTACTCAGTTTCCTTTTTAGCTTTATAAGCTTATCTGCTTATTTTCCTGCTTATTTATAAGCTTTTCTTCATTTTTATATTTTTCCTAGTTTTAGTATACTAATAAGTATTTTTATAAAAAGTTTTAGAATTATTACTTTTCATTTACTATTTATTATAATTTAAATAAGTTTAATTAGTTTATAAATAGTTTTTAATTAATAATAATTATTTAAATAGTGTAATAAATATTTTTCTTTTTCCAATAATTTTATTTTGTCATTAGGTTTGTAAAAAAGTAATTTTCATATCCGTAGCCTTTTTATTTCTTTAAACTCGCGTTTTATTTGGTACATTAACGTAGTTTTAATTTAACTTTCGCGTTTTTTTTAGATTTTAAACGTTTCTAGCTAATTTCCTTTCTTGTTCTAGTTCTTTTAGCTTATTTAAGCTATTTCCTTTTATTCCTTAGTGTAAGATCAATCAAAATCCTTTCCTGTCCAAATTCAATCGATCACAAATCCGTTTTAATACAATTCACACCTCGTCGGGACTTAAACGACCTGGGGAATTCCTATACTCCTCTGGCTATTGCATTGACTCTTAGATAGTTGACTTTAGTTGACCAAATACTTGGTTGACTTTTGCTGACTGTTTTTGAGCCAGTCAAATTTTGGCGCCGCTGCCGGGGAGGTTGTGCGCGTATTCTAAACGGTTTGCAGATTAGTGATCTTTGGATATTCACTGCATTGTATATTTACCATCATTGTTCATATTTTCTTATTTCCATTAAAACAAAACCGTTCCTGAAAACATTTTAAAATTAGTTTTCAACGAACACAAAAACCCAAAAAGATTTTCTTTCTTATTTTTACAAAATGTTTTTCAAAAAT
>LBNU01022301.1:9228-23749 GCA_014162995.1 Artemisia annua
ACACTAGGTGATTTAGCAAAACATAATCAATGAAGAACAAGCAACAATAATAATGGAAGACATAATTAAGATAGAATCAACACACCAATACAAGATGTTTATGGAGTGATTAAGACCCTCTAAGTTGCTGGAAAAACACCTATCCTAACCCTAGAATCGGACTTAGGGTTTGGGGCTTGCAAATAATGAAGTTATGATGTTGTATTTATAGGCTGTTTTCTGCCCGGCCCGTCTTGATGGCGTCAGACCAACCTTGACGGCGTCAAGACCAAATTTTCTTCACCAAATTGTAGATCTTTTCGTCCCGATCGTTTCCTTTTTTGAATCGCTCAAATCCGAGTTCGTATGCAAAAGTTATGGCCAAAACAGTGTCAGCTACTCCATGCGCAAGTTATGATTGTCTTGATTAACTTGTGACGGTTCCACTTTGTTTTCTTCTCGTGCAAGAATTCTTTCTGACGTCGTCACTCTTTATCATCTGACGCCTTCACTCTTTAAATTCCAAAATCCCATTCTGGCCCGTCAAGGAAAACCTTCATATCCACCTCTTTTGTCCTAGCTTGACGCCGTCACCTCACAAGCCGTGACGCCGTCAGGTACTGTTACAGTATAATTTGGAGACTTTGTCGTTTTCTTCACTTTTATGCTTCAAAAACGTCCAAAATGCTTCCTTTTCCAGATTTCTTCTCCAAAGTACCTAAAATGACAAAAGGAACGATTTAGGGCAATAATTGATCAAATAAATACGATTTAGGGCTTAAATGACCCCCGAAAAGCGGTACACTTTTCGCCTTATCAAGCAACAAGTCTGGCCTTATTCTTGATGACAATGCCATTTTCATCAGTCTTGTTTTTGTATACCCATTTCTTTCCAATGACATAAACGCCCTGAGGACATTCAACCAACTCCATGACTTCATTTCTATCGAACTGTTCGAGTTCATCATGTATAGCCTGAACCCAACTAGGATGTTTCATAGCTTCCTTGATAGTCTTAGGTTCAATGGTTGATATAAAGCCAACAAACAGGCATTCATTGGCAGTGGCTGCAGAGAGTTTGGCAGCCATTCTTCTGGTAAGCATTCCTTCAAAGACTGGTTCTCCAATGATGTTGACAAGCTCAATGTGTTGGTGCCTAGACCATCTTTCTTGAGGTCTGGGATGGGAGTTTGAGCTTGTTGAGGCCTGATTTGGAGGTGGAGTGGGTTCAGGTGTAGGTGCTTGAGGTTCCTCAAGGACTTGGTTTTCAGGGAGTTCAGTTTGGATGTTGCTTTCTTTAGGTTCCTGAACATTAGATTCAGTATGAGTTATCTCATTTGGAACTTGTTGAGCTTCAACAAACTCACTGAAGGTTGGTTGAGGAAGATTATGAGGAATGATGTAATATGAGAAGTCTGCATCAACTTGATATTGAGTGGAAGGATTGTTTCCAGGATGATATTCATCAGGAGGATATCTAGATGAATCATCAATCNGTTTTCAGGGAGTTCAGTTTGGATGTTGCTTTCTTTAGGTTCCTGAACATTAGATTCAGTATGAGTTATCTCATTTGGAACTTGTTGAGCTTCAACAAACTCACTGAAGGTTGGTTGAGGAAGATTATGAGGAATGATGTAATATGAGAAGTCTGCATCAACTTGATATTGAGTGGAAGGATTGTTTCCAGGATGATATTCATCAGGAGGATATCTAGATGAATCATCAATCCCAATTTCTTCCACTGAGTTGTTTGAGAACTGAATGGCTTCAGTGCTCTCATCAAAAGTGATATGATAGGTTTCCTCAGTTTGTTGTCTCCTTGTGTTGAACACCCTGAAGGCTTTGGAAACTAGTGAGTAACCTAAGAAATATCCATCATCAGCCTTGGCATCAAATTTACCTAGATGATCCTTGTGATTGTGAATGAACACAGGGCATCCAAACACATGAAAATAGCTGATGTCAGGGATTCTACCCTTGAATATTTCATAAGGGGTTTTGTTGTGTCTTTTCACAATGATGGACCTATTTTGAGTGTAGCATGCTGTTTTGACTGCTTCAGTCCAAAAATGTTTTGTGAGGACTGAGCCATTCAGCATTGTTCTAGCTGCCTCAATGAGTGTTCTGTTTTTCCTTTTAGTCACTACATTTTGTTCAGGAGTGTAGGGTGAAGAGAAGTTCTGAGAAATTCCTTTCTCATCACTGAAACACTCAAGGTCCTGATTCTTAAATTCAGTCCCATTGTCAGTCCTGATTTGTTTGACCTTGATGTCATTTTGGTTTTCAATGTTCCTGACAAAGGACATGATGGTCTTAGCTACCTGACTCTTCTTGGTCAGGAAGTAAACCCAAGTGTATCTTGAGTATTCATCCACTATAACCAAGGTATACTTCTCATGGTGAATAGACATTGGACTGATAGGTCCAAAGAGATCCATGTGGAGAAGATGAAGACATCTTTTGATTGAGAAATTTTGTTTGGTTTTGAATGACGCCCTATGGTGCTTTCCCTTTTCACATGCTGAACAAGGTTTGTCTTTGGAAAACACCAGTGAGGGCAAGCCAAGAACTTTGTTTTGTTTGGCAAGGTTGTTGATGTGTTTGAAGTTAAGATGTGAGAGAGAGCAGTTAATGCCAAGTGGGATAACTGGTGATGATGTGGGGGCCCAAGATGTGGATGCCAGAAAGGTAAAAGACATATATTCCTATATTAAATAAGAATTCAGTTACCAACCTAGGACATTTACTAACTAAATACTTAAAGCATTCAGTTAAGCGTTGAATGCTTTCAGTGTTTCTTGGGCACCCTGAGCAAATGATTCATCAGTGAGCTTATTTGAAACATGTATCTCACTGAGGGTTGTTCAGGGACCTTGGAGAGACTTAACAATATGTTGGATGACATTTACTAAGTGTTAGACTGTCAATGTCCAACATGCCTAATTCTGCTTTCAGTCTTGTGAAAGTGGGCTCATCCAGGTGTTTTGTAAAAATATCAGCTAGCTGATATTCTGTGGGGATGAAATGTAATTCAATCTCTCCATTCATGATATGGTCCCTGATGAAGTGACACCTTATATCAATGTGTTTGGTTCTCTGATGTAGGACTGGGTTGTTGGAGATAGCAATTGCACTGGTGTTATCACAAAAGATAGGAACACTTTTATAATGGATGCCATAGTCACTGAGTTGACTTTTCATCCATAGCACATTTGCACAACAGCCAGCTGCAGCTACATACTCAGCTTCAGCTGAAGACATAGCCACTGACTGTTGTTTCTTTGTACTCCAACAAACAAGTTTTCCTCCAAGAAATTGACAGGACCCTGAGGTACTTTTCCTATCCATATTGCAGCATGAATAGTCTGAATCAGTGTATCCCTTAAGATCAAATCCTGAACATTTAGGTTAATACAAACTAAGGTTTGGAGTTCCTTTAAGGTATCTCAGGATCCTTTTCACAGCAGTGAGATGTGATTCTTTAGGATCAGACTGATATCTTGCACATAAACATACTACAAACTGAATATCAGGCCTTGTGGCTAGGAGATACATCAGTGAACCTATCATTCCTCTGAACATGGTTTGATTTACTGATTTACCAGTGAGATCAGGACCAAGATTGTTTGGAGGAACCATTGGGGTTTTAACTGAAGCACAGTCACTGAGTTCATACTTTTTCAGTGTGTTCTTGATGTACTTCTCTTGACTGATTGAGGTTCTTCATCAGTCTGTTTGATTTGAAGTCCAAGGAAGTATGTGAGTTCACCCATCATACTCATTTCAAATTGCTTTGTCATGAGTTTCTCAAACTGTTTGCAGAGTTTGTAGCTTGTTGAGCCAAATATGATGTCATCCACATACACTTGGACTAAGATCACATCTTCTTTTGTTCTATAGATAAACAATGTGTTGTCTATCTTTCCTCTGATAAATTTGTTCTGTATTAGAAAGGCTGAGAGAGTCTCATACCATGCCCTGGGAGCTTGCTTTAGACCATAAAGAGCTTTGTCAAGCTTGCAGACATGGTTGGGGAACTCATGGCTTTCAAATCCAGGTGGTTGTTGAACATAAACTTCTTCCTTAAGTTTACCATTTAGGAAAGCACTCTTGACATCCATAACTTTGAAGTTCATGTAAGTTGCATAGGCAAGGAAGATCCTGATGGCTTCCATTCTTGCAACAGGAGCAAAAGTCTCTTCATAGTCAATGCCTTCCTGTTGATTGTACCCTTTAGCAACAAGTCTGGCCTTATTCTTGATGACAATGCCATTTTCAACAGTCTTGTTTTTGTATACCCATTTCATCCCAATGACATAGACACCCTGAGGGCATTCAACTAATTCCATGACTTCATTTCTATCAAACTGTTCGAGTTCATCATGCATAGCCTGAACCCAACTAGGATGTTTCATAGCTTCCTTGACAGTCTTGGGTTCAATGGTTGATATGAAGCCAACAAACAGGCATTCATTGGCAGTGGCTGCAGAGAGTTTGGCAGCCATTCTTCTGGTAAGCATTCCTTCAAAGACTGGTTCACCAATGATGTTGACAAGCTCAATGTGTTGGTGCCTAGACCATCTTTCTTGAGGTCTGGGATGGGAGTTTGAGCTTGTTGAGGCCTGATTTGGGCGTGGAGTGGGTTCAGGTGTAGGTGCTTGAGGTTCCTCAAGGACTTGGTTTTCAGGGAGTTCAGTTTGGATGTTGCTTCCTTCAGGTTCCTGAACATTAGATTCAGTATGAGTTATCTCATTTGGAACTTGTTGAGCTTCAATAAACTCACTGAAGGTTGGTTGAGGAAGATTATGAGGAATGATGTAATATGAGAAGTCTGCATCAACTTGATATTGAGTGGAAGGATTGTTTTCAGGATGATATTCATCAGGAGGATATCTAGATGAATCATCAATCCCAATTTCTTCTACTGAGTTGTTTGAGAACTGAATGGCTTCAGTGCTCTCATCAAAAGTGATGTGATAGGTTTCCTCAGTTTGTTGTCTCCTTGTGTTGAACACCCTGAAGGCTTTGGAGACTAGTGAGTAACCTAGGAAATATCCATCATCAGCCTTGGCATCAAATTTGCCTAGATGATCCTTGTGATTGTGAATGAACACAGGGCATTCAAACACATGAAAATAGCTGATGTCAGGGATTCTACCCTTGAATATTTCATAAGGGGTTTTGTTGTGTCTTTTGACAATGATGGACCTATTTTGAGTGTAGCATGCTATTTTGACTGCTTCAGTCCAAAAATGTTTTGACAGGGCTGAGCCATTCAGCATTGTTCTAGCTGCCTCAATGAGTGTTCTATTCTTCCTCTCAGCCACTCCATTTTGTTCAGGAGTGTAGGGAGAAGTAAAGTTCTGAGAAATTCCTTTCTCATCACAGAAACACTCAAGGTCCTGATTCTTAAATTCAGTCCCATTGTCAGTCCTGATTTGTTTGACCTTGATGTCATTTTGGTTTTCAATGTTCCTGATAAAGGACATGATGGTCTCAGCTGCCTGACTCTTCTTGGTCAGGAAGTAAACCCAAGTGTATCTTGAGTATTCATCCACTATAACCAAGGTATACTTCTCATGGTGAATAGACATAGGACTGATAGGTCCAAAGAGATCCATGTGGAGAAGATGAAGACAACTTTTGATTGAGAAATTTTGTTTGGTTTTGAATGAGGCCCTATGGTGCTTTCCCTTTTCACATGCTGAACAAGGTTTGTCTTTGGAAAACGCCAGTGAGGGCAAGCCAAGAACTTTGTTTTGTTTGGCAAGGTTGTTGATGTGTTTGAAGTTAAGATGAGAGAGTCTTTTATGCCATAGCCAGTTGATTGCTTCACTTGCTTTTGTAAAAAGACAAGTTCCATTCTGAGTGAGTGTTGACATGTCTAGGACATAAACATCATCTCTTCTTGGTGCAATCAACACAACTTCTTTGTTGGCATTGAAGATGGTTCCTCTCTTATCATCAAACTGAACTATGTATTTTGCATCATATAGTTGGCTGACACGAATGAGGTTGTATTTGAGTCCATTTACATAAGCTATCCTTGTGAAAACTATACCATTGCAGTTTACTGAGTCATAACCTTCAGTGGGAGCTGATGAGTTATCACCAAATACTACTTTAGGTCCTGGTTCTTCTATGTATTTGTGCAGATACTGCTTCACGCCAGTCATACTTCTTGAGCATCCACTATCTAGATGCCACACAGGCTCCCTGGCGTGTTTCTGCACACATAGTAAACTGAATTAGTTCTTTCTATTGACCCACTTCTTAGTGGGTTAGGGCCTCAAGGACTTCTTAAAATTATTAATAGACTCATGATCAGAGGTGGAGTGAACTTTACTTCCACAGATTGTGCATCTTGAGCTTGAAGAGGACTTAGATGACTGAGAGACATTAGTTGTCAGTCCTCTTCTAGCCTTAATGATATTGTCATGTCCTGATGCATCATGGGAAGGATCTCCACATATATCACAGCAGGGATACATAAGACAGTCAACTGGGTGATGGTCATTGAATCCACAGTGTGTGCAGGGTTTAAGAGGCATAGCCTTTGGTTTCAGGGGTTGCTTTGATGTCGAAGCATACTTATGAGCCTGAGCTTTGTAGTTTGCTTGATCATTCAAAAATGTGACAAAAGAGATGTGATCAGATGTTCTGTGGTCTTCTTGTTTGCATATCATGCAAAACAGGATTCTGTAGCAGTTATCAGTGTTGTGAATTGTGTAACTGTGACTCCTCCCAAACTAACCAGTTAACCAGGTGTGGTCAACAAGTCAAATCTGAGAGAGGAGAGATCAATTTATGATCCGGTGTAAGCACAGTGTATTCCCGGGTCGTTATGTCCCAGCGAGATTGAAATTGTGTTTTGGGGAACGTTTGAATGATTTAGTGATCGGGAAAGTAACCAGATAATGATTGGATTGATTTACACTAATGGAAATGAGATAAATAACAGTTATTAACAATTACTGGGAATCAGATAAACTAAAAACGTAAATAGAATTAAAACAAACGTAAATGCGTGCAGGAAAAAGTGGGAATTAAGAAAAAACAAACTACAGGGGGTGAAAATGACTTTTTACAAACTTAATATTAAAAGAAAATTTTATAAAAAAGAAAAATATTTTTTTGATTATTTTATTATTTAATATCAGTTAAAACTATTTAATTACTTATTATTAATATTTAACTTATACTAAATATAATATAATATTAATTTAAACTAAGAAAATTAAAATTTATTTTTAAAAACTCTAAAATAACTTTAAAATTATATAAAAACTAAAAATATGTCTTTTTGTCTTTTTGTGATTTTAATATTAATTAATTACTAATTAAACTAATTAAACTAGTTAAAATAATTTAAATTACTAATAATACTAAAATTGACTTAGAAAATTAGGAAATATTTTATAAAACTAATTAAACTTCACAGGAATCCTAAAAAATTATAAAAAGTTTATAAAAATTATTATTAAACTATTTTACTAATTATTTACTTAGTTATTAATTAAAAACTATTTAAACTAAATTAAATGAGAATAATAGCAAATGAACAGTGAAAACTATGAAACTAATTTCTAAAAATACTTTATAATTTATAAAACCTAGGAAAAATATAAAACGGTGCTAAAGATTAAAATTAAACAGTAATGGATTTTCTTTTTGGTTTTTTAATTAATACTAATTTAACTAATATTAATTATTATAAATACTAAATGAAAAGATAAAATTATGAAATTTTTTATACAAATACTATAATAATGCAGAAACCTAGGAAAAATATAAAAAGTACTAAGTGCTTAATGAAAAAGTTGAAAAATAAGCTAAATAGCCAAAACTTCTTAAATAGAAGCTATCACTTCTATTAAAAATGATGTTTTTGTGTTTTTTCTTTTATAGACCTATTATACTACTGGATTGATGAAACTTTAATGAAGATAAAAATTTTGGAACTTAAAAATAAGCAAAAAGAAAGCTTAAAAGCTTAACAGTGAGCTTATGGGCTTAGAAAAGGAATTTCAAGCTCAAATAAACTCACAACAAGCTACAAGCTAGAAAATAAGATGAAGTTAAATAAAGTGAACTAGAAATGAGTAAAAAGTACAAGATATAAGCACTGAATAAGCTTAAGTAAGCAAATAAGCAAAACCAAATCACACAGTCAACCAAACACTCTTGCAGTCAACTTTATGAGCAAAATAAGCTTATGAAATAAGCTGATAAGCTCATAATTAATACTGACGTAGAAAGCTGTGTTGGTGGGCTTTCCAAAAAGCTAAAGCTCAAGGGTTGGGACCCACAAATGAGCTTATGACAAGCTTGTGAAAAGGCCTGAATATACTGAGCACTCAATATACCCAGTGAAATGGACAAAGCTAAAAGCTACAAGCAGGCTTATCAAATAAGCTGCAAATTGTAAAGTAAGCACTAGACCCTTGAGTCTGACAGATAAGCTT
Source organism: Artemisia annua (assembly GCA_014162995.1). Lineage (NCBI taxonomy): Eukaryota > Viridiplantae > Streptophyta > Magnoliopsida > Asterales > Asteraceae > Artemisia > Artemisia annua. The sequence goes on from LBNU01022301.1 coordinate 17,673, forward strand.
CACAAAAAGCCAAAATACTCAAGCTTAGGTCAAGTGGATAGCTTTTAGGAGCTTATGAAAAGGCTCACCTACACTGATGAGTCAGTGTAGGGAGTGAAGTTGAACAAACTTGATAAGCACAATAAGCATTCATAATAAGCATAAAATGAAAAGCAATAGCATGCAAAGCAAGTTAGCCAGATAGGCTTCACAAAGCAACAAGACTCACAAGCTAACATGCAACAGAGAACAATCTAAGAGCTTATAAAAGTAGCTAGTGCAACTGTGCACAGGGCATGTTTATGAAAAAGTACCAACTAGAAGCTAATTAATAAGCAGTTTATCTAAGAGAATAAAAATAATTAAAAATATCATAATGAAGTTAAGCAGCAAGAGTTTAATAACCTAAAAGCATACAAGCAAAAACCTAGTATTAAGATCACAATAAAATTAACTAGTTTATTTAAAAACTGTTTACAAAGAAAATTTGACTTTTTAAGTAATTGAATTAAGTTGACTATATGGAAAACTAGAAGGGGGGGTTGAATAGTTTTCCCCTCTTTTTCGTTTTATAAAATGTTTGTTTGAAAAACCTTCAATTAGAGTTTATTATGAAAACAATATATAATCAATATGATTAATTATATATGTGTACTTTTGAGTTTGTTTTCAAAACTTAGTTTTATGAATAAAGCTTTGGTTGATCTTTATGTGAATATGTTTTCCTTTTGAAATCTTAAAACGTTTTGTATCAAATCATCTATTAAGTTAAACTCAATATGAGGAGTGTGAATAATAATGTAGTCGATCATATCATATAATTGTGCACATCATCACAATATTAACTTGCAACTATAACACAATCAATCATCATGACAATATAAGCATCACCCAACACATATATGCAAGCATAGATATAAAGCGATAAATGCAAGAGTAAATGTAAAGAGATAAGAGAAAGAAGATGCAAACCGGACACGATGATTTATAGTGGTTCGGCTACAAGGTCTCCTTCCTTGCCCTACTCCACTCCCCGAGTCACCTACTCGAGAGTTTTCTTCACTACTCAACAAGCTCCCTTTCGGCAGAGAAAACCGTACACAACTTTTGCTTACACCAATTAACGACACTAAGCTAAATGTCGGGATCTAATAGTAGCTAGAACCAATATCACGACACGACTTCGATCACTACACAACTTCTACACGACTTCACGACTTCTTCACGACTTCACAACTTCACAACTTCTTCACTACTTCACAACTTCATGACTTCTTCACTACTTCACACCTTCATGACTTCTTCACTACTTCACAACTTCATGACTATATGAATCACTACTAAGTAAGATCATCTTGATCTACTTATTACATATACTTACACAACTTGTTTCTACAACTTCACATCAATACTAACTAGACTCTAATACTTTTTGACTTGATGATAAGAAGTATTCTTCTCTTGCACTTTGAATGGTAGAGGATTGGATCACTTGAAACAAAGATTAATAATCTTATGATCAAAGGGTTTTAGAAGATGTTTAGAGAGATTTAGATCTGAAAATTTTCGTGCAAAAGGTGAGGAAAAATACCAGATTTGAGGTGGTATTTATAGGCAAGTTTTCTGACAGATTCTGACAGAGGAGCGTGGCCGGCCCCCTTAATTCATGGCCGGCCCCCTTAAAATTAAGGGGGCCGCCCAGCTGTAACGGCCAGAAATTCTGTCTTTTAGTGGGGAAAGTTTATTTGGTGAAAAACTAACTGATTTTGGTTAAAAATTTGAATTCATATATTTAGTATGAATTAAACATTTTCCTTATTACCAAAAGTGTTTTTCAAAAATATTTATTATGTTTATATCATTTTATAAACTTTGTAGTGTTTAAATAAAAATCCCTTTGATCATAAAATGTATTAGACATTTGTTTATACATACCTTAAGTGATTGTTGAATGCATAGAAGATTTGTGATCACAAGTAACTTAAGCACTTTACATTATGTATTGTATCTTACATCTTTGTCATCATCAAAACATGAAGAGGATGTTTAGATTAAATATCGTAATAATATTTATGCCAACAGACTATGATGGATTTCTAAGAGCTAAAAATGACTGAATAAGATGTTATAAGCTGTATTAAGACTATATTAAGCAATAACAACAAGATTCAAAGCTGAAATGATGATTATGGTAACTAAAAATCACACAGTGAACAATTAAAGTGAGATTAAAGTTGATTTTGACTTCTGCACAAAAGACCATTGGTTTATATGGTTAATATGAACTAATGTGACCTATTTAAACATGATTCAACAATAAACATCAACAACAACAAGCTTGAACACAATTAAACACACTGAACCAAACACTCCTTAAAACTGCTATTAATATGATTTTCAAAGCACTTTATGGAATTGGACCATGAAACTGATGTGTAAAGACTTATAATGATATAACAAACTATATGAAACACAGAAACTCTACTTTAAACAACAAATACCTAAAGATCAAAATTATACTAATATGGCGGTTAAAATGAGATAATGATGAATATAGAAAACTACTGAACAAGCTATCAAATCTTAAGCAATAATCTAACTACGAAACACCAAAGAAACACAAAACAACACAGATAACCACTAATTAAGAAATGCTACAGTAAAATGCTTAAATATAAGAAAATGCTTACAAGTTGCACTCCAGCTAAACACCAAGAACAAGGACCAAAGAACCAACCTATAGGCCTTCCACAAGACCACTAACCCAAGGCCATCCAGTATTAACCTTGCTCCAGCTTTCTTCTTCTTCTTTCTCTTTTTTTTCACTGTATTTTTCTTATTTTTTTGTATTTTTGAGTTTTTGATACTAGACTAAGTTTTAAGGTATCTAAAAGCTTATAGAAGCTTTCTAGGAGCTTAAGTGATCTTAATTAGTCCAGAACAACAACTACAAACAACTTTAGACTAATATGAGATTTTTGAATTTAAAATTGCATAAACTGAATTCACCAAGATAATACTGAAATTGATTATTATAAAATGTTTGAAATACACTGAGATTAATAGAAATACAACTTGAAAGCTTTAAATTACACTAGAATATAAAAAAACAACTATTCGATACTAATTTAGCTAAATTACACTAGATAATATTCTCTGCTTCATCTCTTTCTTTATATAGGCTTGAATTAGGGTTTACTTGACCTTCTGAGCATATCCCACCAATAATATGGACCATTGGATGTCTGAAAAGCAATCACAGCCTTCCACGTGTTTTTGGCGCCAAAAAGAAATTGCAAATTATTTGTTTTTTTTTATAGCAACAAGGGGTGGTAGCATTTAATGCTGAGGTGAGGGGTGAAGGTGAGCATGGAGGGGTGAGAGGGAAGGAGGTGCAGGGGTGTTTGTTTGACTTATTGACCAAGGAGGGGGGCCTGGGTTTATTAAATAAAAGGGTAATGGGCTTGTGTTTGTTTGGGCCAGCAAAAGGAAAAGGGCCAGGTCTGGTTTGTAGATGGGTTTGTTTTGGATTTGGGTTATAAGAATGAAAGGGCTCGTTTGGTTTGTAAATTTCACAAGGACCAAATATGTAATATTCTGAATTTTGAGGGACTGAATTTGGCAAACTTCCAAAGTATTCCAAGGGGTATAATTTGCCAAGTATGAATAGTGCAAGGACCTTGTTTGACTTTTTCCACTTTTGAAATTTCCAGGGACCATTTATGCCAATTGTGAAACTTCAGGGACCAAACTTGTAATTTCTCCAAACTTTTCACCCAAGGATCATTTTTGTCAAAGATGAATAGTACAAGGACCTCAATTGATTTTTCCAAAGTATTAAATCCCAGGGACCATTTTTGACAACTTTGCAAAGTACAGGGACCAAACTTGACAACTTTTGAAACTTTTCACCAAAGGATTAATTATGACAAATTGTGATTTCCAAAGGACCTTTGGTGACTTTTCTTACAAAATAAATGCCTAGGGACTAAATTTGACAAGTTTTGAAAGATGAGGGACTGAAACTGCCAATTATGCAAACTTTGTTCATTTTTCATTTGTTTTCAAACATTTTGCATCTAAAATATATAAAACACAAACCTGGGATATTTTTAGTATTTTGATGCATATTTGGGTGTTTTTGGATGTTTTGACAGTTCAGATACGACAAAAATGATGAGTATTTACACACTCATCAATCCCCCACACTAAAATATTGCTAGTCCTTAGCAATCTTTTATGAAAACTTAATGAATTTGATGTCTCTTTACCAAAAGCCATTACTTCTGGAGTAGCCAAATGTTTTAGTATAATACTTTGGTACACTGATAACCAAATGATTTTGAGCAAAACATCAGCTGTCAACGGATTTGATTTGTCTTTACCAAAAGCCGTTTGCTTCTGGACTAGCCAACTCTTTGATAGAATAAAGTTATCATCTTGGTGAGTTGATTACCAATTATGGTTTTCCACTGCCTTTACCACAAGCCATAACCTTGTGGGCTAGCCAACTCTTCACGATTCAAAGATATGGTGAGCTGAATACCATACAATTTTTGGCAAATTGTAAGCCATAAACGGATTTGAGATATCTTTACCAAGAGCCGTTTGCTCTTGGATTAGCCAGACCTTATGTGGGTTAGACATGGTGGACTGATAACCATTTTTCGTTTAAGTGCAAAGCACTTCCACCAAGAAAAAAAAAATCGCCAAAATGGGGGTATTAAGGCACTAGAAGGTACAAATGTGATCAAATTCGCCAGAATTTCCCCCCACACTAGAATTGAATATTGCCCTCAATATTCAAAGTCCCGNTTTTTTTTTTTGAAATATATACATGCAGGGGCAACTCCCCCACACTAAGGTGTTAGAAAGTAGAAAGAAGTCAGAAACACGGGTGAAAACCCATGGCATGCTAATGTTTTTGTTCACCGAGTCACTAGCTTGACTCGATCCCCGCATTCATTGGTTCATGGGGAAAGTTTGGAGATCCGGGACAACCATGGGTGGTATGTCCTCTCCAAAGTAGTGCTTTAACCGATGGCCATTCACTTTGAAATTTGGACCGTCATTTTGAGATAGTTCAACGGTAACATATGGATAAACTTTAGTGACGGTGAATGGTCCAAACCAACGGGTTTTGAGTTTACCCGAGAAAATCTTCAATCTAGAATTGAAAAGAAGGACTCGATCATTGACGTTGAAAACGCGGTTCTTGATTTTTGAGTCGTGAATCCTCTTAGTATTTTCCTTATAAATCAAAGAGTTTTCGTATGCATGATCACGAAGTTCATTTAATTCATTCAGCTGAACTTTACGGTGATCACCTGCTGTCTGGAGGTCGAAGTTGGCATGTTTCAAGGCCCAGTAGGCTTTGTGCTCAAGCTCAATCGGTAGATGACATGCCTTTCCGTATACAAGCTTATAAGGAGTACACCCGATGGGTGTTTTGTATGCAGTACGGAAGGCCCAGAGTGCATCATCTAGTTTATCCGACCAAGAGGCACGATTTTCTCCTACGGTTCTCTCAAGAATCCTTTTAATACCACGGTTAGAAACCTCCACTTGCCCACTTGTTTGGGGGTGATACGCGGTGGAAAGACGGTGAGTGACACCATACTTTAGCATGACTTTTGCGAATTGATCATTGCAAAAGTGCGTACCGCGATCACTAATGATGGCACGTGGAGTTCCGAACCTAGCAAAAAGAGATTTCAAAAATTTCACGACTACTCGGGCATCGTTGGTGGGTAAAGCTTTCGCCTCAACCCATTTTGACAAGTAGTCAACAGCCACGAGTATGTATTTGTTTCCTCGAGATGATGGGAATGGCCCCATAAAGTCAATGCCCCAGACGTCAAAGATTTCACAAACTTGGATGGCGTTTTGAGGCATCTCATTCGTCTTTGAAATATTCCCGTGACGCTGACAAGCGTCACAAGCTTTGACTAAGTCATGAGCATCCTTATAGATCGTGGGCCAGTAGAAACCAGAATCAAACACCTTTTTGGCGGTGTAAATCGGACTATGATGTCCCCCCGTGGTCCATCATGACAAGCTTTGAGAATATCCATGGCTTCTTGGCCATGGACACACCG
>LBNU01022301.1:28334-61476 GCA_014162995.1 Artemisia annua
TGACTCCTCCCAAACTAACCAGTTAACCAGGTGTGGTCAACAAGTCAAATCTGAGAGAGGAGAGATCAATTTATGATCCGGTGTAAGCACAGTGTATTCCCGGGTCGTTATGTCCCAGCGAGATTGAAATTGTGTTTTGGGGAACGTTTGAATGATTTAGTGATCGGGAAAGTAACCAGCTAATGATTGGATTGATTTACACTAATGGAAATGAGATAAATAACAGTTATTAACAATTACTGGGAATCAGATAAACTAAAAACGTAAATAGAATTAAAACAAACGTAAATGTGTGCTGGAAGAAATGGGAATTAAGCAAAAACAAACTACAGGGGGTGAAAATTACTTTTTACAAACTTAATATTAAAAGAAAATTTTATAAAAAAGAAAAATATTTTTTTGATTATTTTATTATTTAATATTAGTTAAAACTATTTAATTACTTATTATTAATATTTAACTTATACTAAATATAATATAATATTAATTAAAACTAAGAAAATTAAAATTTATTTTTAAAAACTCTATAATAACTTGAAAATTATATAAAAACTAAAAATATGTCTTTTTGTCTTTTTGTGATTTTAATATTAATTAATTACTAATTAAACTAATAAAACTAGTTAAACTAATTTAAATTACTAATAATACTAAAATTGACTTAAAAAATTAGGAAATATTTTATAAAACTAATTACTCTTCACAGGAATCCTAAAAAATTATAAAAAGTTTATAAAAATTATTATTAAACTATTTTACTAATTATTTACTTAGTTATTAATTAAAAACTATTTAAACTAAATTAAATGAGAATAATAGCGAATTAACAGTGAAAACTATGAAACTAATTTCTAAAAATACTTTATAATTTATAAAACCTAGGAAAAATATAAAAAGGTGCTAAAGATTAAAATTAAACAGTAACGGATTTTCTTTTTGGTTTTTTAATTAAAACTAATTTAACTAATATTAATTATTATAAATATTAAATGAAAAGATAAAATTATGAAATTTTTTATACAAATACTATAATAATGCAGAAACCTAGGAAAAATATAAAAAGTACTAAGTGCTTAATGAAAAAGTTGAAAAATAAGCTAAATAGCCAAAACTTCTTAAATAGAAGCTATCACTTCTATTAAAAATGATGTTTTTGTGTTTTTTCTTTTATAGACCTATTATACTACTGGATTGATGAAACTTTAATGAAGATAAAAATTTTGGAACTTTAAAATAAGCAAAAAGAAAGCTTAAAAGCTTAACAGTGAGCTTATGGGCTTAGAAAAGGAATTTCAAGCTCAAATAAACTCACAACAAGCTACAAGCTAGAAAATAAGATGAAGTTAAATAAAGTGAACTAGAAATGAGTAAAAAGTACAAGATATAAGCACTGAATAAGCTTAAGTAAGCAAATAAGCAAAACCAAATCACACAGTCAACCAAACACTCTTGCAGTCAACTTTATGAGCAAAATAAGCTTATGAAATAAGCTGATAAGCTCATAATTAATACTGAAGTAGAAAGCTGTGTTGGTGGGCTTTCCAAAAAGCTAAAGCTCAAGGGTTGGGACCCACAAATGAGCTTATGACAAGCTTGTGAAAAGGCTTGAATATACTGAGCACTCAGTATACCCAGTGAAATGGACAAAGCTAAAAGCTATAAGCAGGCTTATCAAATAAGCTGCAAATTGTAAAGTAAGCACTGGACCCTTGAGTCTGACAGATAAGCTTCACAAAAAGCCAAAATACTCAAGCTTAGGTCAAGTGGATAGCTTTTAGGAGCTTATGAAAAGGCTCACCTACACTGATGAGTCAGTGTAGGGAGTGAAGTTGAACAAACTTGATAAGCACAATAAGCATTCATAATAAGCATAAAATGAAAAGCAATAGTATGCAGAGCAAGGTAGCCAGATAGGCTTCACAAAGCAACAAGACTCACAAGCTAACATGCAACAGAGAACAATCTAAGAGCTTATGAAAGTAGCTAGTGCAACTGTGCACAGGGCATGTTTATGAAAAAGTACCAACTAGAAGCTAATTAATAAGCAGTTTATCTAAGAGAATAAAAATAATTAAAAATATCCTAATGAAGTTAAGCAGCAAGAGTTTAATAACATAAAAGCATACAAGCTAAAACCTGTAGGACACACTAAATCATAAAGCACGTTTGGTTCATGTGGTTAAATGGATCGAATAGCAAAGAAATGTAGTAAGAAGTTAGAGAGAGAAAGTAGAGATTGGGAGCCTTTTAGAGAGAGAAAGAACAAGAGAAATGAAATTACTAGTGAAAGGTCCAACCTTCTCCCTTGTTGGGAGAAGGTATTTATACTTACAATGGATGAATGCCTCTAATAGGCTGTGGAGCGGGCTGACAGAGGGTAAAAGACCCGATCCGACACCACGAATACTAACTACAACTAAGCTACGTATTAACTACTATATTAAATACTATGAGCTATACAATGCTTTAAAGTACTTGGGGTGACTGAATCTTCTATAAGAAAAAATGTATTCCTAACAATCTCCCCCTAAGGGAGGTCACCCCGGAAATTAAATCTTGAATTCCAGCATTGAGATCTTTGTCGATATCTTTGTAGCTCGTAGTTGTTGATTCTTCAGTGTAAAGAACTTTGTGCCTTCAGCAACGGACTCTAGATGACTTGCTTAATGTGTAGGATGATCTTTGGCATTGCTTCGTGTTCATCATCCAAGTATGTAGCTTCAAGTCATCTTTGAGTAGAAGTGTCTCTGTGAAGTTGCGACTATCTTTGTGTTGTCATGCTCACACTTTTCTGGATCATGATCTTCTGCAGAGTTGTGGAAGCATAGTTGAAGCCCTTCCATGATCATGATTTCTTTGAATTTGATATTGAGGTGTGAGCATGAGGTGATGAATCGGCATCTTTTCAGCAATCAGCAGCAACCGCCAACTTCTTTGTCTCTGGTGTGAGTACGTCTTTTCCACATGCCCATACATCTTTGTTGAGTGAATCTCCATGGTTGAATCGGTCTAAATACTTCTTTTAGATATCGGTATGAGCATGTGGAACTAGAGTGATGGTGGTGAAAATGATAAGTTTGGTATGTTGAGCTGCATATAACTTGGTTAGTAATAAACATACCAGCACTTACAAGTTCGGACTTCGAGATCGTCAATAGCATAGTGTGAAGACTTTCTCTAATCCTTACCAAGACTGTTCCTAATCGGATGCCCCCGAAAGGGCTTTCACTGACATACCGAAGTACACCAACGATTAGGTAAATCGCTGGAGATCACCCCACGACTGAAGACCTTTTGAAACACCACCACGAACACTAAGCGTAATCCACGAGAGATTACCGAAGTGACCTGCTGTCAGGGCTGTTTGATGTTGACCCTGGCAGGAGTTTCTACTCAATCACTGGGAAATACATAAGTATATTCCCTCATAAGTGTTCTTGGCAGATTGCTAAGATCTGCGAAGGACTCAAAATATTACATCTGGTGCCCTTTATGTTGAGCAACCAGTGTAGAAGGATTAAGTGTTCCTAAGAGATCTTTTGATGCATCTCGTGGCTCTAGACTCGATAAGTGCAATTTTGGTTATCCTATGCGGAGACTAGGGAGGGGTCTCCTGTTTCAATATCAACCATCTCTAAGAAATGAGTTGATAGATTACACCGGTTCCCCGTGAGAATGAGACAAGCTCTTTTAAGAGAACTTGAGTGGCTGGAAGGTTTAGTGCAGTGCGTCACTGGGTCCATGATGTCTTGTCTTCAATACCGATGTTACCTTAGTAACAATCAGTAACATATGAGTTGAACCTGGTTTCTGCCCTAAGGTTGAATAATTGGAGGGCTATTTCTTTTCACCCTTTCTCATTTCATTTCTTTTTAATTCTTCAACCCCTTCAGTGCTTACCGAGACTTCATTACTAGAACCTTGTTGGGTTTGTTCCAGTCCTAGCTCAATCTCAGTCGGCACTCTTCCCTTTCTCACTTTTCTCCTTTTTTTTCAATCAATCCTAAGGACTTCTAATCTATCTATTGGATTATCCCTGGGAAGATCCCTCCGGTTCTGGTGGATCATGGGAACTCATACCTAACCTTACCATCCTTATAACTCCATGCATTAAAGTAAAGTGGTCGGTCTTTTGGTATCTTTCCACAATCGCCATTAAACCAAATCTTTGAAAATTCTCTCAAAGTGTTTATGATTAAGAAACACATTTTGTTAACACTTTGAGAGTTTTGAAACTTTTCAAATGCTCCCCCTTAACATGTGCTCATAGGTTTTTGATAGAAATTTGCACATTTCGGGGTGAGTTGCACTTTTGAATTGATTCACTCTTAATAGACATATACCCTAGGGACACATTTACGTTGCTTAGTTAAAGGGATCCATTATCAGCTTTTAGGTGATAACTAGCCCTAATAACTAACTTGAAGTTGTTAACATTCCTTAAAAAAGGAAGTTAGACCCGTCAAAGTATACATCTAAGAAGAGCTTCTCGAAACGGTACTTTCTACTTGGATAAATCCTTTCGAATTCTAACGTTTGTGTTTCGTCAATTCATGAGTCAAATCTGAGCCACGCTCAAACGAGATGCCAAACTTGTTATTCATCACAAACCATTTTGCTCCCCCTCAATATGTGCATTGGTTCAAGTTTTAAAATTTTAAAAAACCTTCAAAATTTTAGCACATACGGGAGAGCGCACATTATAGTCCAAAAACAACACATTTTAAATCAGATTTCATATTTAAATCACATTCTCTCCCCGGATCAAAAAATTTCAAATCTTTTGAGATTTTGTGATCCCAATTTGATTTAAATGAGTTTAGAAAAATGGGAGAAAATGTGGTAAAATTTTAACATGTACTGATTTTTGAGACACTTTTTCACTACTGCTGGTGCACAAAGTTTTTAAAGGTGCAGAAATTTTGAGCAAATACGCTCCCCCTCAATTAATGACCCGTTTTCTATTTAAAGAATTGGAGTCATTAAGTTGAGCTGCAGGGTATTTGTAAAAATTTAAGTCCAATAGCCACCTTGTAAACCACAAAAACTTTCTTGAAGAATCATAAGAGAAAGATTTTTGGGATGAAAGAAGACTTCTCTTCTTTTACTAGAAGTGATGCACTGAAACGTACATCAAATCGAAGCAACATGGATATAAAGTAATCCATGCCCGAGTGAACTTCACCCGGTGAGAGGAACAACCGTCTTTTTGGCGACATGTTTTCCCCAAGGATAAGAGCGGGTCGCTATCTGAAGTAATAGCAAGCCGAAAAGACATGTTTTAACCGGTTAATATAACTTCTGCTCGAGCTTCATTTAAAGTCCTATGCCATTAATGAATGACATTTATAGAAGCTTAAAATGTTATCGATAAACAGAAGACATGCCTAGGAAGAAGCTATTTTTGGTATTTTGTGTTTTTCAGATTTTTATGGTTTTTCTAGGTTTTTATATTTTTGTATTTTTCTTTTTGGTTTTAAAGAATATGTACAAGGATATGTGAAGCAAATCCATTACTCGTCATTTTCCTCCTGAAGACTTTTGAGTGACTCAGGAGTGATACTCTTCATTCCAAGACGCGGGAGAATGAATTGAAACCGTTCTCTGGGAAGTGCCTTAGTGAAGATGTCAGCCAGCTGAAATTCTGTCCTCACAAAGTAAAGTTCCACAATCCCTTTTTCCACTTGTTCCCTGATGAAATGATGTCGAATATCAATGTGCTTTGATCTGGAGTGCTGGACGTTGTTGCAGCAAAGAGCAATTGCACTTTTGTTGTCACAGTACATCGGAACTTTGTTGTACACAAAGCCATAATCAGATAATTGAGATCTCATCCAAAGGATTTGAGCACAGCAAGATGACATGGCAATGTATTCAGCCTCAGTGGAGGAGATCGACGTACTCATTTGCCTCTTTGATGACCAGCTGACAAGCTTATCTCCTAGAAATTGAGCACCACCTGAAGTACTTCGACGAGTATCTTGACACCCCGCATGATCAGCATCAGAGTAGGCAGTGAGGGCCATAGCAGTGTCTTTAGGATACCAAAGGCCCATGTGATCCCTTGAAGGTACCTGAAGACCCTTTTGACTGCTTCTAAGTGCTTTTTGGTGGGTTTGGATTGATAACGAGCACACATGCAAACAGCAAATAGAAGATCTGGCCTACTAGTTGTGAGGTACATTAAGGATCCAATCATGCTACGGTACTTTGCTTGGTCAACTGGAGCCCCCTCAACATCCTCATCCAGTTTTGATCTCTTTACCATGGGAGTGTCAACTGAGTCACATAATTCAAATCCAAATTTCTTCAAGATTTCAACAGCATACTTGGATTGATTGATGAAGATACCGTGAGGATTTTGAGAGATTTGCAACCCCAAGAAAAATGACATTTGCCCCATCATGGACATTTGGAATTCTGTACTCATCTCTTGTGAAAAACGATCACATTCCAAAGGATCTGAAGAAGCGAAGATAATGTCATGTACATATATCTGAACGTGGAGTAGATGCTTGCCCGACTTTCTGGTGAACAATGTAGGATCAACAACATCCTTGGTGAATTTGTTGGCTAGAAGGAATTTGGACAAAGTGTCATACCATGCTCTGGGTGCCTGTTTGAGTCCATAAAGTGCCTTCTTCAAGCGATAGACATGATTAGGACGTTCTGGATCAACGAACCCTTCAGGTTGACATACATATACCACTTCCTTTAATTGACCATTAAGAAAAGCAGTCTTCACATCCATTAGATAGACAATCATATTCTGACTAGCTGCATTTGCAAGAAAGATTCTGATGGCCTCAATTATAGCCACGGGTGCGAATGATTCTTCAAAGTCTATACCCTCTTCTTGTCTGTATCCTTTGGCCACTAGCCGAGCCTTGTTTTTCAGAACTTCACCATATTCATCAAGCTTCACTTTGAAGATCCACTTGAGAGCGATAATCATAGCACAGTCGGGAGGAGGCACTAATTCCCATACATCAAGTCGGTCAAATTCATGAATTTCATCTTGCATTGCTGTGAACCAGGATGCTTTAGTCAAAGCTTCTTTAACATCCTTCGGCTCAGCTTTAGACAGTATGGAGCTGACGAAGCACCACAAGGCATCTGTGGCAAGTTATCTACGTGTGGATACGGGGCGAGATGGATTACCAATGATGTTGTCAATTGGGTGATCGTTTGTCCATTTTCTAATATGCTCATGAAGTTGATGACTGAGTACTGATGTAGCAGTATTTGAATCTTCCGAAGAGGTTGCTACATTGGATGGATCATGGGCAAATATGTTGACAAAAGGTTCATCAGGTGGTTGAGCAAAGGGATTCACTTCAAAAGAATTTTCAGATGCGGCTCCATGAGGAATTGAAGAAGGTTGATCGGTGAGAGTGGGCTGAGTATGACTGGATGACGGAGCATTTTGACTAAGAGAGATGGAGATGGAAGGCCCATTTGTAGGTTGAGGTGCATCATTAGCAGCAGCATCAGGACCTATGACTTGTAGTTCTGGTTCGACAATCTGTTGAGGTTCAAAATACTCATCATACATTGGATCAAATAACTTCTTCAAGTCCTCACTAGTGGGTTGCACATAAGGAGCATCAGTGGTGGAAGAATGTACAAGTCCCGAACTAATTGGTCCGGGAATCAAAAGATTAGGTGCGGGTCCAGAACTGGAGTATTCAGGAGCCGTGTGCTCGGACAGCTCATCAAACGTGACATGGATGGTTTCCATGATTTGTCGGGTTCTTTTGTTGTAGATTCGGTAACCCTTCTTGTTAGGTGCGTAGCCAACAAAAATTCCATATCAGCTTTTGCCTTGAGCTTTCCCAAGTCTTCACTATCATTGGTTGGGTAGCATAGTGCACCAAAAACTCGAAGAAATGAGAGATCTGGTTTTCTCTCGTGCACCAGCTCATAGGGGGTTTTGCTGTGAAGAGGATGTATCAGTGATCGGTTCTGAGTGTAACAAGCAGTTGCAATTGCCTCTCTCCAGAGGAACATAGGAGCTTTGGAGAATATCAGCATGGTTCGTGCGGCCTCTACAAGGGTATGGTTTCGTCTTTCAACGACTCCATTCTGTTGAGGTGTTCGAGGTATACTCCTTTGATGACTAATTCCAAGGTTTTCATAAAATTGAGTAAGTTGCTGATTAACAAACTCAGTTCCGTTATCTGTGCGGACGAATCTGACAGTTTTATTGAGTCCAACTTGCAGCTGCTTGATGAGTTTGATGATGATTTCAGGTGTCTCATCCTTGGATCTGAGGAACTTAACCCATGTAAACCGAGAGTAGTCATCAACGACCACTAACACATATCTTTTTCCAAAGATGTTTTGCACTCTCATTGGACACAGATCCATGTGAAGGGTATGAAGAACTTCCATAATGGTGTTGATAGTTTTGGGTTTGTGAGATTGTTTCTTGCTTTTACCTAGCTGACAAGCGGAACAAAGATGATCTTTTTCATATTTCAGCCGGGGCATGCCTCGAACGAGATCTTTACGAGTGAGCTCATTGATGGTACCGAAGTTCAAGTGATTCAAACGACAATGCCACAACCATGACTTGTTCTTGGATGCCTTAGAAGCAAATAGGTGATGACCGCATCATGTCTTCAATGGATATAGTGTAGAGGTTTGACCCTCGTCTACCTTTCAGAAGATCCACACCATCCAATTTTCTAACAAAACAAGTGTGTTTTCTGAAGGCTACTTCAAGATCTGAGTCACAAAATTGACCAACGGAGAACAAATTGTGCCCAAGCCCTTCTACATAGTATACCCTAGAAATCACGCTGTCACCAAACACATAATCTCCATAACCCATTATCGCACCAAAATGATCATTCCCGAATCTAACAGTCCCGATAAACTTTTTCACAAAATTTCTGAGCCGCGAGCAATCCCCAGTCATATGTTTTGAGAAGCCTGAGTCCAAATACCATAGGACGATTTGTACGACCTGCATTTGAAACCAGACAGATATGGATAACTGAAAAACGTGGATCCCCAAACACAAGTGGGATCCAATTGGTTAGCACAAGCATAATTACTTAAAACAGAAGTGGAAGGTTCAGTGGTAACATTAGACATATCATGACATGTGGAGGCACTATACTTATGGTTATCGCATTGTGTTCCTAGAGGAAAAGTCCTGCCAGTTTCCTTCCATACCCTAACATTGGAAAGCCTAAAATTGGGCAGTTTAGTTAGCGGGCAATGACTTCCTAAACTGAATTTTCTTCCAGTGGGTCTCCAATGATAGCCAACATTAGAAAACTTCCTTCCTGTTGTTTTCCAAACACGGTTTTCAATTTTATGATTCAAAGCATTATTGACCGGGAGTAATTTATAAGCATTCAAAAATGTCTTAACACACTCATCATGATTACCAGAAATTAAACAGTCATTACAGATCTTACAAGTAGCATCAGAATTCGAATTAATTACAGTACGCCTAGAGCTAATACTAGAATCAACACGATTCATATCATTCAGATCAGTCTTATTGTTCCTAAAGTGGTCTTCTACTTTCTTCCCTTGAGCATTCTTAGCTGGCGAAGTCCTATCATTCCTTGTATTGCAACTAGGCTTTGACCTGCTAGCTTTGGTGTCAATGTTTACTCCTGTAGAATTAACGATGGGAACATTAGATTGTGGTACTGCTGTCTGATTTTGGGTACGAGGTGTGTTAAGTTCAGATGATGTCACGGGTACATTAAAGGCAACATGCTTGTTCTTATCCTTAGAGGACGGTTCATTAATCTTATCACGCATGCTAACAACTTTGGGACAAGTACCAATGGCATAATCTAAGAGTTCATATGATCTATTGGTGAGATAATAAACATCAAGGATGGCATTATTAGCAGGTCTCACTATTCTAACCTCTTCCACGGTCTCACAAAGCATGTCAAGGCAATCCTTAAGATACCTAAGGTACTCACTATGGACAAACTCATTATTCCTAAGGGGAAGAGGAATAGTTACGGCATCACATGCATTTCTTTTAGATTTACCGACCATGGAGAGAATGCTATCACATGCAGTGACAGGCATTTTCCCTTTCACCTAAGTCTTTAGATTCTCAATTTCATTTAACAAAGACGTTATTTTCTCATTGGTTTTGTCACGTGAGATCTTAATCGAATCATGTAACTCTTTGTAATGTTGTTTGAGCTTTGAGTTTTCAGCTTGAAAACAATCATTTTCATATTTGAGATGTTTGATGATGTTTTGGAGTTGAAAATTTTGAGAATCTAAGCACGGAGGTTTCTGGGTTCAATCACATCACTCTTATGAGATTTCAATTGGGCAATTTGAGCCCTCAACTTATGAATCGTGTTAGTATGAGCTTGAATTTTTCGTTGCAAATTGAGATTATTAACTTCTAATTTCGAAAAATTCCTGATCATGTTATCATGATCATCGTTTTGAATTTTTTCTTGCAATCTTAAATTCTCCCCCTCAAGCTCAACAACACGATTCTGGAAAACGTTTAATGCAACAGATATTTCATGAAATTGGCAAGTAGTTAAAGAAGAATCAGTAACAGTATAAAACACATCTTGAGCAATGCACTTCGCAATTAAATTATCATTCATGATGAGGGCATTCTTCTTCGCAATTTCACTATGTTGAAGGTCTATTTCAGTTTGTTTTCCTTCAAGTTCCAGATTTTTAAACACATCTTTCATTTCATTAATCTTAGATTTAAGAGACGTTTGCAAGCCTTCAAAATGTTCTTTGATTTGTTTAAAAAACGGAATAACTTCTGCAAGGTAACACTCTTTTGTTAATTCAAACCCCCTTTCGCCCTCAGTAATTCCCGATGGTGTAATTCTCTTTTTATATGTTTTGTCGAATTCAGCAAACATTTGATACAGAACGTATATGCTAATAAGAGTTTTACATTGAGTGGGAAGAGCTAACTGAACTAGGTGCATTGGTGTATTGGGAGGATACACCGTTGGAGTTGCAATCTTAAGGGGAGTTGTGGCCTTAAGCTTTTCAGCTTTCATTTTCTCAACGTCTAAAGACCAAAAAATCTGTTCAGGTGTTAACCTAGTTTGGGGCACAAAAACCGTCAATCTATTCTGTTCATAGTAATTATGGGGCTTGACATTGACACGTTTTTTAATGCTCTTGGGATCCTTCATTTTATTCTCAAGTCTTTCTCTATTTACTGATTCAATTTCATTAATTTCCTCATTATTATGCACATCAGGGGGGGCATGATTAGGTGTAAGCATCACATTAGCATCATATAAGGCAGGTTGAGAGGCACTAGCGCTCCTAAGAAAATTAGTTTTAGGCCCTCCTACATCCTTATTGCTATGTTCATCACGTAACTTAATGTGCTTATGCATCATTTGAGCAGTTTGAATGGTTTGGCCTTGTGTGTACAATTTATTTTCAAGCTTGTTCTTTAAGGCTTTCAAGTTGGAAAAGTCACTTAAGAGTTTAGTTTCTTTACTTTGAAAATCTAGTTTTAGTGTGGTTACACTTTCCTGAATCTCCTGTTTTTGCTTAACAGTTTGATCAACTTGATTTTGTAAAGATTTTATTTCCATTCTTAATGCTTCTTCCTTTAAGTTTCTTTCGGTAATGTATGCACACATTTGCCAATCCATTTTCTGCTCTCGTTCGGTTAACTCAAATTTTGCACGTTGTTGATACATATTCACCTGATCTTTAAGAATTTTAATCCTAGTGGTCACGGTATCATCAGGTATAAAAGCAGTGTATTCATCAAATTCACTCATGTCCTTATCAACAGAGGAGTCATCATTTGGTAAAACAGACTCGGCATTTTGTTTCATATATTGTTCATATGGGATAACATTGCTATTACCCATATCAGCACAACAATGTCTGTGTGTTTTACTTCGTTATGAGTCCTTTGTTTGTGCAACACAATATCAACATGTGTATCGAAATATGCTCTACTAGGTTCATCAGATTCTTTGTTGTTATCCACATGTTGTTGTTTTGAGGAAACATTGTTGTTTTTCAAATCAACATCATCTGGCGTGACAACACTAGTCTGATGTACTTCATTGAGAATCTTTGGAACAACACATGTTTCATATGTGTCATACAATTTGAGTACCTCAGAAATGATGGATGATTTGGGAGATCCCGATTGTTGTGGCGATGTGACTACATATGAAAGCTTGGCCATGAAGATGGTCAGTGCAGTGGGCTCATCATAAACATCAGAATCAAAGGCATCACAATCTTCAGCCTAGAAGATGTTTGGGTCGTTGAGAGCAAGATCCTGAACTGGTTGATCATCCACATCGGCATCAAAAGAATTCCCCTCATCACCCGCAAGAAACAGCAGTTGCTCCTCGTCCAGCAAAACTCCATTCTCTTGTGCTTGCATCAACAACATCTTATCCTTGAAGTAATCCGAGTTCTGAGGACGTTTTGGTTGAGTGCAGTTCCTTGCAATATGACCTAACCCACCACAGTTGTAGAACTTGGGTTGTCTTCCTTGCCCTTGATTACCATTCCCCATCCTATTCTGAGCATTTCCCGGACATTTTGCCTTCCTTGAACCACAACACGCCCATCTTCCACAACAGCAAGATTACGTGGGTTAGACGAGGTTCTGAGTTGGTTGTTGGTTTGAGGAAGTGTATTCCTGAAGTGTTGAACCAACAGTGAGACTTGGTTGGAGAGATTATCAATCCTTTTGTCAATGTGAGAGTTCCCAGAGTCTTGTTGATTAGTTTTGACACTTGATGATTGCATGGATGTTTGACTAAGGGAAGACTGATTCTGTGTTGCTTGAGCAGTAGGATGATTGATTGAGTCAATTGAGGATTGGTTTAGTCCCTGAACACTGGAGATTAGAGCAAGAGGATCATTTGAGGGATGGAATTTTTCTCTCAGCTGACGATCATACATGGCATGTTTCTCATGTTGTTGCAGGTAAGCATAGAGTTGTTCATAGTTGGTGTTTCTGAGTCCTTTGTTTAACTTCACAGCTGTGACAAACCGATCCCATTCTGGTGACATATTGTTAACAAACTTTGAGTTGAGTTGGATGTTGGGCATTGTCATTCTGATCATTCTCATGTCATTCACAAGCTTGTGGAATCTGACATAGTAGTCATTGATGCTTTCACCGGGATTCATTTTGAAGTGCTCGAATTCATCATACAACTGAGATTCACGATCTTCTTTGGTAAGTTCTGAACCAGCTAGCAGCATTTTGACATTGTCCCAAACGGCTTTGGCCTCAGTGTTGAAGTTAATCAGTTTGTAGATGTCCTTGGGTAACCCTTGTATCACAATGTTGGAAGCTCGAATATCAGCATCATAGCGTTTCTTTTCAGCTTCATTAAGATCATTGTAAGTACGAGGTCTGTCAATTCCAAAGGTGACCGTTCCATCTTCACTAGTGGAGATAACATCCCTGGTAGTACCCAGTTGAAATGGCCCTTCATCAATCGATCTCAGAATGTTCTCCCCATTTTCCTTGCCCTGACAATACAGACGAATTCTTTGAGACCATGATTCATAGTCAGTTCTGTCGAGCATAGGAGGTCGAGTATCAGACCCAGCAGCTTGGATATCATCAATTGAAACCGTAGTTGTCATGGTGTAGTCTTACACGGGATTTTACAACTCGTGACTTAAACCGAAAAATAGATTCTTTCCCGGGATTTTACTAAAGTCAACAGAGAAAACCGAAAGATGAAGTATGCAATATGAGAACTTAGAATGAGAACTTAAATAAGTCACACTTTGTGCTAGGAATCAAGTTGAGACAAATCAAGTAACAATCTATTCGATAGTGATAATTCAAACCGTAAGTAATAACTTACAACGTCAAATTACACTCAAATTAATCGAAACGACTTAAGTTACAACGTTTCCCGAAGCACAAGTAGTCAACTAATCAAAGAAATCTCAACCTTAGCCAATCACAAAAACACCACAAGTCCAAAAGTTAATCGCTGAAATCACACTTAATCGCTATCCAAAGATAATCGCTGGCCCAAACTTAATCGCTGATCCCAGGGTAATCGCTAAAACCAGTTTATCGCTAAAAAGCTAATCGCTGGATTTAGTTAAACGTAGACAGAGTTTAATCGCTGGTGATAGATAATCACTAGGAAAAGTAAACGCCAAAACCAGTTAATCGCTAAAAAGCTAATCGCTGGAATTAGTTAATCGCTGAACACTACAAGACACCCCGTACTTAATCGCTAACCACAATAGTCCAAACAAGTCGCTGTCTAGCGATTTGTCCAGTAGTCCCAAAATAAGACTATTCCAACTCAAGAACTATGTAACTATAACACTACTAAGCACGAAAGTACAATCAAAACACATCATTTAACACTACAAAGATCAAACCAAGGTGTTATTCAAGAAAAACTATTCTAACCAAGCATAACCACAAAAACCAACTAAAATCCGTGAATCCAAGGCCCTAAGATGAAACCAAGGCTCTTGATACCAATTGTAGGACACACTAAATCATAAAGCACGTTTGGTTCATGTGGTTAAATGGATCGAATAGCAAACAAATGTAGTAAGAAGTTAGAGAGAGAAAGTAGAGATTGGGAGCCTTTTAGAGAGAGAAAGAACAATAGAAATTAAATTACTAGTGAAATGTCCAACCTTCTCCCTTGGTGGGAGAAGGTATTTATACTTACAATGGATGAACGCCTCTAATAGGCTGTGGAGCGGGCTGACAGAGGGTAAAAGACCCGACCCGACACCATGAATACTAACTACAACTAAGCTATGTATTAACTACTATATTAAATACTACGAGCTATACAATGCTTTAAAGTACTTGGGGTGACCGAATCTTCTATAAGAAAAAACGTATTCCTAACAAAACCTAGTATTAAGATCACACTAAAATTAACTAGTTTATTCAAAAACTGTTTACAAAGAAAATTTGACTTTTTAAGTAAATGAACTAAGTTGACTATGATGGATTTCTAAGAGCTAAAAATGACTGAATAAGATGTTATAAGCTGTATTAAGACTATATTAAGCAATAACAACAAGATTCAAAGCTGAAATGATGATTATGGTAACTAAAAATCACATAGTGAACAATTAAAGTGAGATTAAAGTTGATTTTGACTTCTGCACAAAAGACCACTGGTTTATATGGTTAATATGAACTAATGTGACCTATTTAAACATGATTCAACAATAAAAATCAACAACAACAAGCTTGAACACATTTAAACACACTGAACCAAACACTCCTTAAAACTGCTATTAATATGATTTTCAAAGC
Organism: Artemisia annua; assembly: GCA_014162995.1. Classification (NCBI taxonomy): domain Eukaryota; kingdom Viridiplantae; phylum Streptophyta; class Magnoliopsida; order Asterales; family Asteraceae; genus Artemisia; species Artemisia annua. The sequence goes on from LBNU01022301.1 coordinate 43,621, forward strand.
ACTTTATGGAATTGGACCATGAAACTGATGTGTAAAGACTTATAATGATATAACAAACTATATGAAACACAGAAACTCTACTTTAAACAACAAATACCTAAAAATCAAAATTATACTAATATGGCGGTTAAAATGAGATAATGATGAATATAGAAAACTAGTGAACAAGCTATCAATCTTAAGCAATAATCTAACTATCAAACACCAAAGAAACACAAAACAACACAGATAAGCACTAATTAAGAAATGCTACAGTAAAATGCTTAAATATAAGAAAATGCTTACAAGTTGCACTCCAGCTAAACACCAAGAACAAGGACCAAAGAACCAACCTATAGGCCTTCCACAAGACCACTAACCCAAGGCCATCCAGTATTAACCTTGCTCCAGCTTTCTTCTTCTTCTTTCTCTTTTTTTTCACTGTATTTTTCTTATTTTTTTGTATTTTTGAGTTTTTGATACTAGACTAAGTTTTAAGGTATCTAAAAGCTTATAGAAGCTTTCTAGGAGCTTAAGTGATCTTAATTAGTCCAGAACAACAACTACAAACAACATTAGACTAATATGAGATTTTTGAATTTGAAATTGCATAAACTGAATTCACCAAGATAATACTGAAATTGATTATTATAAAGGGTTTGAAATACACTTGAGATTAATAGAAATACAACTTGAAAGCTTTAAATTACACTAGAATTTAAAAAAAAACAACTATTCGACACTAATTTAGCTAAATTACACTAGATAATCTTCTCTGCTTCATCTCTTTATTTATATAGGCTTGAATTAGGGTTTACTTGACCTTCTGAGCATATCCCACCAATAATATGGACCATTGGATGTCCGAAAAGCAATCCCAGCCTTTCACGTATTTTTGGCGCCAAAAAGAAATTGCAAATTATCTGTTTTTTTTATAGCAACAGGGGGTGGTAGCATTTAATGCTGAGGTGAGGGGTGAAGGTGAGTGGTTTGGGCGGTGGAAGTGGTGGGCATGGTGGAGGGTGGTGAGGTGACAGGGTTGCAGGTCAAGTGGGAGAAGGGGTGAGAGGGAAGGAGGTGCAAGGGTGTTTGTTTGACTTATTGACCAAGGGAGGGGCCTGGGTTTATTAAATAAAAGGGTAATGGGCTTGTATTTGTTTGGGCCAACAAAAGGAAAAGGGCAACATATCTGGTTTGTAGATTGGGTTTGTTTTGGATTTGGGTTATAAGAATAAAAGGGCTCGTTTGGTTTGTAAATTTCACAAGGACCAAATATGTAATATTCTAAATTTTGAGGGACTAAATTTGGCAATCTTCCAAAGTATTACAAGGGGTATAATTTGCCAAGTATGAATAGTGCAAGGACCTTGTTTGACTTTTTCCACTTTTGAAATTTCCAGGGACCATTTCTGCCAATTGTGAAAGTTCAGGGACCAAACTTGTAATTTCTCCAAAATTTTTCACCCAAGGATCATTTTTGCCAAAGATGAATAGTACAAGGACCTCAATTGATTTTTCCAAAGTTTTAAATCCCAGGGACCATTTTTGACAACTTCACAAAGTACAGGGACCAAACTTGACAACTTTTGAAACTTTTCACCAAAGGATTAATTATGACAACTTGTGATTTCCAAAGGACATTTGGTGACTTTTCTTACAAAATAAATGCCTAGGGACTAAATTTGACAAGTTTTGAAAGATGAGGGACTGAAACTACCAATTATGCAAACTTTGTTCGTTTTTCATTTGTTTTCAAACATTTTGCATCTGAAACATATAAAACACAACCCTCGGATATTTTTAGTATTTTGATGCATATTTGGGTGTTTTTAGATGTTTTGGCAGTTCAGATACGAAAAAATGATGAGTATTTACACACTCATCAAACTGCATAACTCACATCTCTTGAGTGGCTTCTTGGTGGACTTTGTTTTTGTTGTTCTTGAGGAAGCTGAAGCTGGTTCCTTATCCTTAGATGAGGTTTTGTCATTTGATTCCAGCTTTTCACTTAGCTTCCTGACAAGTTCAGCCAACTGATCAACCTTTGAATCAGTGCTGTCATTTTCAATCTCAGTAGAGATGGAAGATGTTGAAGCTTTAGTGGGAGCTGCCATTTGCTTGTTTTGTTTAGTGCTGGGGTTTTTTAGGATCGTTGTGCCTAGTCCCACCTTCTCCTTGGGAGAGTGTTGAGAATAGACAAGAGGTCCTATGTTGGAGCAAGGTTTAGCCCCTTGAAGCACTTTCAGTGGTGGTAAAGGAGTTTGGGGCATTGATTCAGATTCACTGACATCATTAGCACTGCTGGCATTGTCAGTGACTCCAAGTAACTCCTTAATGGCCTGACTTTCAGGCATCAAGATCTTTCCAGTGTCAAAATTAGGCATATTGCCTTCAGGACTGGGTCTTTCAATCCAGTCCTTAGACTTAGGATTCATCTCTTTTGCAAGAAATGTGCCAGCAGGCAAGAAAATCCTTTGACTTGGAGTCCCTGCAGAGGATTCAGGAAGTTGATCCTCTCCTATTACCTTCCTTTTGGTACTAGGGATGAGACTAACAGTTTCATAGACTCTAGGATTTTTCTTGGTCTAGCTTTCAATGACATCTTTTTCTTTCTTAAGTTCTTCTTGAAGAGCATGGTTTTGTTTTATAAGTTCAGTATTTTGAATTTGAAGTGTGACATTTTCAAGCTTAGCCTGTTTTAAAACAAGGAATTCATCTCTACACTTATTTAATTCATATGTAAGTTTGTTAAACTTTGAAAACAGATTTAACCTTTGCTCTTCAACATACTTAAGATCAAAATTGATATAGTTCATATAAGATTGCCAATCAGATTCATCATCCATAGAAAGTAAAATGTTTACCTTTTTCATGGTGATGTTGACCCATTCACCATTTCTGGCACTGCTTTTGCCAACTGCAAGCTTGTTGTCATCTGAGAGTGCCATCAGTGCACTGACATGAACTTCTTCTTCCTCTGAGGACACTTCTTCCTCATCCCAGTCATATGTTTTAGCAACTAGCCCTTTGTTTTTATTCTGAGCAGGTTTGCTAACTTGAGGAGACTGAGAGTTTGAGGGAGTAGCTTCAAGAAGAGCAAGCTTGGCTTTTGCTTTCCTAAACTTTGCTTCAAAATCTTTTTGAGAACTTTTCTCAGTGTGGTTTTGAGAATATTGAGGAGACTGAAACATTTTAGATTGAAATTTGCCAGTTCCTGAGGAGTGATTTCCTGAAAACTTGTATGATGGTTCTGAAAGAGTTTTTGAAAAACAATCTTTAGCAAAATGGCCTCTTTTACCACATTTGTAACATTCAACATTAACATTTGGTCTTGCATTTGAAAAAGTTTTGTTTCTTTTGATAAAACGTTTTGAGTTAGCAAGGAGAGCTCTTTCTTGAAATTCGTTTTGCAAATCATTCAAGTATTCCTCACTATCTCTTTTATCAGGCTCATCATCTGAGTTTTCTTGATAGTCTTGCACAATACCATTAGAATAGAAAGCAGTAGATATGGGTGAAGCAGTCAGGGTCTTTTTCATTTCTTGAGCTTTCTTAGTCTCAGGATATCTCCATAAGATTACGTGGGTTAGACGAGGTTCTGAGTTGGTTGTTGGTTTGAGGAAGTGTATTCATGAAGTGTTGAACCAACAGTGAGACTTGGTTGGAGAGATTATCAATCCTTTTGTCAATGTGAGAGTTCCCAGAGTCTTGTTGATTAGTCTTGACACTTGATGATTGCATGGATGTTTGACCAAGGGAAGACTGATTCGGTGTTGCTTGAGCAGTAGGATGATTGATTGAATCAGTTGAGGATTGGTTTAGTCCCTGAACACTGGAGATTAGAGCAAGAGGATCATTTGAGGGATGGAATTTTTCTCTCAGCTGACGATCATACATGGCATGTTTCTCATGTTGTTGCAGGTAAGCATAGAGTTGTTCATAGTTGGTGTTTCTGAGTCCTTTGTTTAACTTCACAGCTGTGACAAACCGATCCCATTCTGGTGACATATTGTTGACAAACTTTGAGTTGAGTTGGATGTTGGGCATTGTCATTCTAATCATTCTCATGTCATTCACAATCTTGTGGAATCTGACATAGTATTCATTGATGCTTTCACCGGGATTCATTTTGAAGTGCTCGAATTTATCATACAACTAAGATTCACGATCTTCCTTGGTAAGTTCTGAGCCAGCTAGCAGCATTTTGACATTGTCCCAAACGGCTTTGGCCTCAGTGTTGAAGTTAATCAGTTTGTAGATGTCCTTGGGTAGCCCTTGTATCACAATGTTGGAAGCTCGAATATCAGCATCATAGCGTTTCTTTTCAGCTTCATTCAGATCATTGTAAGTACGAGGTCTGTCAATTCCAAAGGTGACCGTTCCATCTTCACTAGTGGAGATAACATCCCTGGTAGTACCCAGTTGAAATGGCCCTTCATCAATCGATCTCAGAATGTTCTCCACATTTTCCTTGCCCTGACAATACAGACGAATTCTTTGAGACCATGATTCATAGTCAGTTCTGTCGAGCATAGGAGGTCGAGTATCAGACCCAGCAGCTTGGATATCATCAATTGAAACCGTAGTTGTCATGGTGTAGTCTTACACGGGATTTTACAACTCGTGACTTAAACCGAAAAATAGATTCTTTCCCGGGATTTTACTAAAGTCAACAGAGAAAACCGAAAGATGAAGTATGCAATATGAACTTAGAATGAGAACTTAAATAAGTCACACTTTGTGCTAGGAATCAAGTTGAGACAAATCAAGTAACAATCTATTCGATTGTGATAAGTCAAGCCGTAAGTAATAACTTACAACGTCAAATCACACTCAAATTAATCGAAACGACTTAAGTTACAACGTTTCCCGAAGCACAAGTAGTCAACTAACCAAAGATTTCAGGAAGCTCAAGATTTTGAAGGTTATTAGCATTTCTCATACCCTGAGAAAAGTTTAACCATTTCTCAGGGAGACTATTGACAAAGCCAACATTGATCTCATGCTTAGACAAGGTGACACCATCATTGGTCAGTTCATTTAGGAGGGTCTTATAGCGGGTATAGGTTTCTGAGAGACTTTCAGTGTCTTTGGCCCTGAAAGTGTTGAACTCAAGTTTCAGGTCCATGACCCTGTTTTCCTTGGTATCTGAGGGACCTTCATAGCTATAAACCAAGTCAGTCCAAGTCTGCTGGGCAGTAGGACAATTTATGACTGATTCCATTATATCGTCAGGAAGACATGATATAATGATGCATTTTAGGCACTGGTCTTGGTTGACCACCCTCCTCTCATCTATAGTCCACTGACATTCAGGTTTAACTAAACCTTCAGCTGTTTCTGGGATATATGGACCTTCATTAATGAGCTTAATGTAATAAGGTTCCATCCCATTCAGGTAGCAAAGCATTCGCTTTTTCCACTTGTTAAATTTACCAACTTCAAGTCGGGGAGCAGTAGCAGAGTAGCTTCCTCCCTTTTTATCGACTAGTTGGGGTACATCATTTTTAGCCATTTTGGGATCTTGATTTTAAAAACTTTGAGCACTCTGTGGTTTTGAAGATTGTTTTATAAACCAGAGGCTCTGATACCACTTGTTGGTCCCGTTTACATGGTTAAATCAACTAGAAAGTTAATCTAAGACATGTATTATGGATTAATGATGTGATGAAGTTCTTTGATAAAAGAGATATAAGAATAAAACGTAAAAGCAAATAGACACAATATTTTCAACATTTAATTCTTATTAGAAATGAATCAAAGAATTATACCCAAGTGTTTGCGGAATAAACACTTGGGATTGAAATGACAAGTGTGGTGTGTTTCTCCTCACTAAACTTAAGCTAAGCTTAAGTGACAACTAAGGTACAATCGAGCTATCTCGAGTACAAGTATGTTCTTTGGAGGAGAAAAGGGTTTGTGAATGTCTAAGCATTAATTACACAAACTTGGCTTTTCTCCTCTTTATGATCCTATTTATACACAAGTATAATACATACTATTACCCAAGGGATTAAAGACTTCATAAGATAAATCTTAGAAGATTTTGTTCTCTGTTGAAAGCAACCCATATATTGTTTAGAAGACAAATAACACTTTTTGGCATAGGCTGGATTGTAGCCAAATAAGGAAAGTTTGACTTATAAAGTGATAAAGCACTTTATTAAAGCAGTTCAAACTTTCCCTCCCAATCCCGCCTATTCTTCAGTCTTTAGATAGCTTTCTTCAGTCTTCATAGTTGGTGAGGATACATGGGGATTCAGTGAGCTATTGTCATCACTCACTGAATCCATCACCTTCTTCTTTGGCTTAGATGCCACTCACTGAGAGTCCGCCTCACTGGATGAAAAACCTTTCTTCATTAGGCTTGTTCTAAGCATCCTGAAGATGACTCGCTGAGTGACTGTTCACTTAGTGACTTAATTAAGTTTATGGGAATCTAACACTTAGGTTATTTTATGTTCAAATCCTAGTTAATAGGAAGCTTGAGGAACTTCAGTGACCCAACATATTTGCAAAAGACTAGCACTAGTAGTTGCTATGTAAATACGATGTAAATGACCCAAGTAACCTTTTGTCTATTATCTAGCCTTTAAAAGTTCATCTCAGGCTAGACACAGTACTCGTGACCTGCAGACGACCTGTCACATCAGCTTTTTCTCTCCGACGACTTGACGACGACTAAACTGCCACAGTGGGACGACCGATTTTATTTATTTATTATTTTTTAAGGGGATATCTTGGCTACAATTATTGTAGCCAATTGGCTACAACTCTTCACTAAAATTACATAAGAAAGGATTCAGGGACCCACAGTATAAATCAGCGACCCACAAATAGACTCAGGGACCCACAGAAAATAGCACAAAATTGTAGAGAGTTAGCTACAATTAATTGTAGCTAATATATTCTCTTTTATTAATTCAAATATTTTAAACAACAATTTTAAACTTAATTAATAACAAAAATAATACATAAATCATACAATACGATATGGAAATAAAAACATACTGATGAAAGGAGTAATCTTATTTTGGATTATTAAGTTCAGGGACTAATATTGTCTGATGTAAAGTTTCAGTTACACTACTTTGATCTTTTAGCTAACTTTGGAGAAGAGTTTTGAAGGACTAAAGCTGACAAGTGGTCAAAGATGTTAGCTTGGACTATATAAGCTAGGAACCTGCTCATTCATCTCAGAACCCTAATTGCTACTTTCGTCGTATTCCCTCTCAACTCGCAAACCCGCTATTGATATGTTGTTTTTCTCTTTGATATTGTTCCATTCTCATTGTAATAGAACTATTATCAATTTAGATAATAGATCCACACCTGAGTAGCAGTGGTGGATTTGATTTGGTTCATTGATTCAGTAATTGTTGTTGGTAACTGATTGAGATCAGTTGTTCATATTGTTTTAGGTTTGTGATTGGTTTTAATAAAGAAACTTGGATTTAGATCCAAGATTATTGTTGGTTTATAAATTTGTTCATGGTATTAGAGCTAGGTTCCGATCCTAGGACCTGTGGGTTACATAGGAATGATACTTTTGAGATAGTTGAGCTTCCTACTGGGAGGAAAGCTATAGGAAGTAAATGGGTCTTTAAGATCAAATATAAGTCTGATGGTGAGGTTGATAGATTTAAGGCTAGATTAGTTGCTATTGGTTTCAATCAAAGGGAGGGAGTAGATTTTGATGAAACCTTTTCTCCTGTTGTTAAGATTGTTACTGTTAGATGCTTAATTAATCTTGTTGTTCAAAATGATTGGAATTTGTTTCAATTAGATATTAACAATGCCTTCTTATATGGTGATCTTGATGAGACTGTTTACATAAAGTTGCCTCCTGGTTATTATGATCCAAATGATAAAAGGGTGTATAGGTTAAAAAAGAGTTTGTATGGGTTGAAGCAGGCCCCTAGGTAGTGGAATGCCAAGTTAACTGCTGTGTTGATTGAAAATGGGTTTGTTTACTAAAACTTGTGATGATATGTTTATTGCATTGCTTGTTTATGTAGATGATATTATCATTACTGGAAATAATTTGCATGAAATTGAGAATGTTAAAAGGTTTTTGAAAAGCAAGTTTATGATTAAAGATCTTGGCAAGTTAAAATATTTTCTTGGTATTGAGATTTTAGAAACTAAGAATGGTTTATGCTTAACTCAAAGGAAATATTGTCTTGATCTTATTTCTGAATTTGGTTTACTTGCTGGAAAACTTACATCTGTTCCATTGCAGCCCAATCTTGCTTTATCTAGTGAACCTTCTGTTAATGATCCTAAACTTAAGAATATTACAGAGTATCAGAAGTTGATTGGTAAGCTTATTTACCTTACAACAACTAGACCTGATATTGCTTATGTTTTTTCTTGTCTTAGTCAATTTATGCATAGTCCTTTGAAGTCTCATTTGGCTGTTGCATTAAAGGTAATAAGATACCTTAAGGGTTCTCCAGGTAAAGGTTTGAATATTGAGAAAAATACTAGCCCAGTGNTTTCTTGGTATTGAGATTTTAGAAACTAAGAATGGTTTATGCTTAACTCAAAGGAAATATTGTCTTGATCTTATTTCTGAATTTGGTTTACTTGCTGGAAAACTTACATCTGTTCCATTGCAGCCCAATCTTGCTTTATCTAGTGAACCTTCTGTTAATGATCCTAAACTTAAGAATATTACAGAGTATCAGAAGTTGATTGGTAAGCTTATTTACCTTACAACAACTAGACCTGATATTGCTTATGTTTTTTCTTGTCTTAGTCAATTTATGCATAGTCCTTTGAAGTCTCATTTGGCTGTTGCATTAAAGGTAATAAGATACCTTAAGGGTTCTCCAGGTAAAGGTTTGAATATTGAGAAAAATACTAGCCCAGTGATTGAGCTTAAAGCTTATTCTGATGCTGATTGGGCTAGATGTATGGTCACTAGAAAATCAGTGACTGGTTATTGTGTTTTTATGTGTGGATGCTTAGTTTCCTGGAAAAGTAAGAAACAAAATACCATTTCAAAATCTTCCACAGAAGCTGAATATAGGGCTTTAGCTTCTGTGACTTCTGAAGTTGTTTCGATTTTAAAAATTCTTAAGGGTTTGAATTGCAAAAATCTTTTGCCTGTAAAGGTATTTTGTGATAGTAATTCAGCAATTAAGATTGCTGCCAATCCCATTTTTCATGAGAGAACAAAACATTTAGAGATTGACTTACATTTTGTAAGGGAAAAAATTATTGCTGGGGTAATTGAAACTGTTAAAATGGGCACTGCTAATCAAATAGCAGATGTTCTAACAAAGGGATTGGATACAAGACAACATAGCTTGCTATGTTCTAGACTTAATCTTATTGATTTGTTCCAGAATAAGATTAAGGGAGGGTGATGAAAGTAGTAATCTTATTCTGGCTTATTAAGTTCAGGGACTAATATTGTCTGTTTGTAAAGTTTCAGTTACACTACTTTGATCTTTTAGCTAACTTTGGAGAAGAGTTTTGAAGGACTAAAGCTGACAAGTGGTCAAAGATGTTAGCTTGGACTATATAAGCTGGGAACCTGCTCATTCATCTCAGAACCCTAATTGCTACTTTCGTCGTATTCCCTCTCAACTCGCAAACCCGCTATTGATCTGTTGTTGTTCTCTTTGATATTGTTCCATTCTCATTGTAATAGAACTATTATCAATTTAGATAATAGATCCACACCTGAGTAGCAGTGGTGGATTTGATTTGGTTCATTGATTCAGTAATTGTTGTTGGTAATGATTGAGATCAGTTGTTCATATTGTTTTAGGTTTGTGATTGGTTTTAATAAAGAAACTTTGATTTAGATCCAAGATTATTGTTGGTTTATAAATTTTTTCACATACGAACTAAAATACGCTACGATACGAATACATAAACATTTCCTAATCTGAATGCTCCCCGCATGCAGAATCATACGAAGGAGACCTATACCTAGAAAATTCCTCAATAAACGCCACCCGATCTGCTTCGTCCTTCTTGAGTTTTGCATCCCACTCTTGTTGAAGCCTTGCTTGCTCTGCATCAAATTCTCTAAATACCTGTTCATTTTGCATCATTTGATAATGCTAGCTTGCAGTTAAGCCATGCTCATCAACTGCCTCGTCTGCATAACCTAGCCCAATTTTAGTCAGCTGAGGTTGATAATGTTGTTGCTTAATAAATCCTGGTGCAGAAGATGAAGATGATGCACCTAGCCCAAATTGTTGGTTCATGTTGTGATACAAGAACCAACAATTTTGTTTTCCTCATAACTCCAACGGATCTTGTTGCTGATTTGGGCATGTATCTGTGAAACACACCCCCACAACGTCTCACTAATGGCGCCGTCTTTCTTGGCTTCATCGCTCAAAAATTGGTCAATCACAGCTTTTCTTTCCGCAGAAATGTCTTTGCACTCCGCGTATCGTTGTCTCAATCGTTGTTTCAGTGCCTTTGCGAGCTCAAACTGCTTGATAACTTCGACAATAGCCTGTTGTCGAGCCGCATCGTCTTTATCGCATTGTTTTTTAATATACTTTTGCATTTGTTCGACGGTACGGGGAAGACGACAAGCCAAAATTTTGTGATATAGTTTTTGAAGGTGTTGAAAGAATTGTGGTTTGAATTATGTTTGAAATTGTGTGTTTAAAGTGTGTTTGAGGTTTGTATTTATAAGGTTGTAAAAGTGGTAAAGTTATAAAAAAAAGTTTTTTTTTTTTTTTTTTTTTTTTTTTTTTTTTTTTTTTTTTTAACGGTAAAATTTTAGAAAGTGTGTGTTTGTATTCGATCGTTTGGCCAACCTAATTGTCTTTCGATCCATGCTCGACTACTTTGCCACAATGGCTCGACCGTCATAGACCCATTCGGTCGACCGATGCTCGACCTTCCCACTGCGACTAGCCTTATACAAAAGTGAAACATATTATTTGAGCCTTTGATCAAGTCAAAGCCAATGCATCTAATGGTTGAAATGTGATCCTATATTTTTTTAAGAGTACATGATATATGCAATTTAACACTCCAAATGCATTTTTTCCATGTCACCCGTGTGCCATGGTACCGGCCAACATGCTAAATTGGTGCCATGGTACCGGCCAACAATGCGTCCATCAGATAAGAGATGGATTATGTTACAATTACACTAACAAACGTCCAAGCTTGAGGTCTCCAAAATTTATTGTCTTGAGTAGCAAAAGATGTGTGTGAGCGTCTATCGATTTACAACCCAATGTCCATGCCGTGCACACAGTTTGAGAAAAACAAAACTAAGCGAAAAATGAAGTTAGCGATAGGATTATATGTAAATTTATGAAATCGTATCAATGTGTCTGCTTATACATCCTATTACAGTACCCTTCTTATCATTATAGTCCTGCTATTGGTCCATCTATAATCGGATTTTGACTCAGTTTTTCAGATCATAAATACAGGTATGGCTCAATAGCATCGCCAACGAAACAATTTATTCAAAGTAATACGTAGTACATCACATCCAAATCCATCGAGTTGAATTAGTACTTCCAACAAACTAACTTATTCACTACATTTACCAAAGTTTTCCTACCATTAACACAACCTTGCTTCACCTACGCATTGCAATTGGTAGCTATCACAACACAAAAAATGGTCAATGATTATCAAAACAATGCTTGATCACATACAGTTTAAAGTTTACATGATTATCTAAATAATGCGTTGAATGTCCCCTTTAAAGTTTACATGATTATCTAAATAATGCTTTAAAGTTTAAAGATCACATAAAATATATATGTCATATATAGGAATTATATACCACCAAACCGTAGCGACTGGTCTGGTTTTATTCAGAGGCTTCATAAGAAAGCCAGAAGCCCACAATACAACAAATCCATAAAGCCTTAACTTCTTATATATTAAATTCAGAACATGTAAACGTAGATAAAGAAAAAAGAATACATGCACAATGTCATTTCCTTCGGCACGAGTCTCATCGCCATTGGCCATATCATCCTCAACTTCACCACCAGGTACCATAAGGGGATGTATCATCGGTCCATTCTTCTTCAAGGAAAGGTGCATATCGGTCACCATTCGGTGGTCCCAACCCACTTTTTTGAAAAATTCTACACAACACAAACGAATCCTTCGCCCAACAACAGTTTAATGCGAATCCTTTGCCCAACAACAGTTTAATGAAGATCCCGAAAAGTGTATAAAACTAACTTATCACTAAAAGTTTCAAACCTATGTTACTCTGACACGAAGTAATTCTTGATCCAAAGGGTGTTACTCATGCATAACCCAATTGGTCTATTTCCCATAAGGGGCTCGACCACTATGGAACACAAGTGTTGTCTTCATCCCAATGGTCTATGATTTATGGAGAACCGCTCATTCTTTCATGTTGCCTTCCAGCCCTTTTCTTGTGGCACTGTTCAACCGTGAACCATGCATTGCCATATTTCCTATATACAGGCTAAAGAAATACCATATAAATGGTTTACTGGTTATATAATTACAAAAGATCAACGACGTATATTGTTGAACATATAAATGGTTTACTGGTTATATAAGATTTATAAGCTTTTCAACAAAACACGCTCAAACATCATGCTCAACATTTAAGGTAAGTTAGATACACACTTTTTGTAAACACATATAGCAATCTGATTTCTGAATGACTCAGTAAGAAACTACTTTATGTAATCATTATTTATAAAACTAAATATAAAGAAAGAAAGAAAAAAAACAAAAGTCAAACCAACAAAAAGTTGTTAATAGTACATTGTTAATGCAATCTAATGGAACCTAAATATAAGGATTAAGGATGTTGCTAATAGTAAAAAAACACCTAAATATAAATAGGCACATATAATGCAATATATATAAATTGTTAATAGTTAATAATCTTTACAAAGCGTTCATTAGTTTAGCTCATTTGTCATTCTAATTTTGTCTGTCCCAAAATGAAGATGAGAAATGGGAATGCAAGTGTTACAATTTCATGATACTTCTTGAATATATTTGCTCATGTGAATCTAATCATATGCAGAAGGACATCATTGTGTTTATTTTGGCATGGCATGTTCTCCACTTGCTTCCTAAGGTCTTATACTTTTTTTCGCGAGGCTATTCGTAAATGGATTAGTGACAGCATATGAACATATAAACATAGACCGAGTGAATTATCTTAGAGTTGTCAATAAAAGTGATAAAGCTCGTCAGCCCTCAGATAGGGAAGGTAAGGGTGCCTTTTTTATTCTTTGAGAATTTTTACTTATATTACATTAGAGAAAAGCATAGAAAACCAACAAACAGTAGGCCATTTGTTGAATAATGAACTACATCAAAAAAGATACCAATGACACTTAAAAGGGTTTTATTCTATCTCCAAGACTAATGTAATTAAAAAGTTAGTTACATAGACAATGGGTCAAATGGGTATTCTAAACTCCTAAGGCATGAAACCTTATTCTTTAATAAAATATAAACGCAAAAATAATAGTGTTTCATGCCAATCTGACCAGTACCAATATATTACTCGCTTTGACCCGTACCCAATGCGACAATTTTCCAGCCTATGGTTTTCTGTTCAAGAGATATATAACTTTTTAAAGTACATAAACCATCAGATGATTGAACACTGAAAGGTTTGAGCGCAATGTCTTTCCTTCTTAGTTATTACAAGGAAAAACTAAATGGGTCAAAATTTGTCCTGATGGTCTTTTTGTTCCTTCTTTAATTCCTTCTTAGAACTTCTGTCGACAAATTCTGCAAGCTCTGAGGTTTTATCAATTTCTCATGTATTGTATATTCTTATCATGTTATCATTGATGGCCAAATAATATAAGGTCAAACAAAGAACATACATATTAGGAAAAAAACACAAACACTCAAAAGAAGATTTATCTAAATTTCACCTTAAGGCAATGGTAGAGTAGGAACTGTGCATTGGGTACCTTAAGTATCACAGAAGCTCCAACAATCGGATCTATCTAGTAAGGAACAGGTACCACCCTTTGGTGCAGTAAGTATCCGCTCTTCAGCATATGCTCCAATTGGCACCCCACCATAAGCAACTACATCCTCAAATTGTCGGCCAGTTAGTCCAGGGCCCACAACTATCATCACTCCCACTGCCTCCACTCCTTCAAGTAGAAGGTATAGTTAACTAAGAAAAAATACATTTATTTTGTGACGGTATAGAGTAGTAAATATCTAAGAAATCATTATCATTGTCTAAGAAAGGACGATAATAGCATCAAATTTGGTGTGAATGGCATCGAAGGTACCTTGAATATAATACCTCTATGGATATAAACATCACAGAGGTTTAGCCCGATGGCCTTGTTCCTCACCTTAACCGCTCCATATTTCAGGTCTGCCATTTCAACGTCCTCTCATTTAAGGACCTATGACATAATACGAATATCATAAGCATAATTTTTCACTTCATGAGTAGTGTAGTTGCTCTGAAATGTAAACTCATAATCCATTTCTAAACTAATTTCCAGATTGGCCTTTGCAACATCTGGCTTCTTATATATGAACCTCATAGACAAATATCAAATAAAAGATTATCATGAAACCATAAAGGCCAATATAGAATTATGTACTTCAAAATTATTGAACGTACCATGTGAAGTATAATACACTCCCTACCTATTAGAACACATAGACCTCTAATATTCCTTTATAGTTTTCTTCATCTTTAATATTCTTTTATAGTTTGCTTCCCATCATCTAATAATTACGGTTTAATTAGCTTGTAAATTACAACAATGATCAGGCACATATTAAAGGCCATAAGGCTAATTAAAGAAAAAATGAAAAAAAGTACCTCACAATGACCATGAACAGCAGCAATAACTTTAGCATTACCTATCTCTAAAGCAATAACATTAGCATTACCTATCTCAAATACTGCAAACCTATAATCATATTAGTATATTACAAACCAAAATAAAATTCAACAAACATAACTATATATGTATAACTATTTAAAATCCAAATACAAAAGCGTTACCTGTCAGTTGAAGAAACAGTTCCAAACTTCCAATTTCAGCTCGAAGCTGTCTCATATGATATTCAAACCAAAAAAACAAATAATTTAATATTTATTAAAATAGATATTAAAGTTATTAGTATAATATTGTGAAAATAATACTACCTCCATGGGACGCTGACCGTCTAAACGGAGACCTTAAGGGCTTACAAACTCCATTTTTGCACAATCAAGAATAAAGCTCTCTGTGTGTTTTGAGTGACATTATATAGTTATGCTCTAGTATCTGGTTGATGAATTTTACCTGTAATTGTAATTGATTTATACAACACATGTTAGAAATCAAAACTTTGTTACACATTTAACCAAATACGTTGTGGCCATTCCATATCACAATCAAATTACTCAAAGCTAAGAAGAGATTTAAAAAAAAAACTTTGATTTTTTAAGTTATTCAAGCACTAACCTTTAGGCTAACCGCCACTAACAACAATCTCATTTGGTTGAAGAATTGAAGATATTCGTATTCTTTTATGTTAACCAATGCAATAGTGCTTATAACCTTCAAAAAAGATATAACAACATCATTTAGAATGATGTTTACAAAGCATATGAAAAATAATACTGTATGCATCGATTAAAACAATCCCCCAAGCATTCCAAACAGCAAATGCATCAATCTTCATTATACAGCACATGTTAGAAATCAAAACTTTGTTACACATTTAACCAAATACGTTGTAGCTCATTATTGCAGGGTATTGTTTCACATACCTGATTTGGGGACCATTAGGTTTATTTAGGCTATGAAGCTTATGAATTAAATAAAATATTTCATTTTTACACAACATTTAGATTAATAAAATAAGATTCAATATAAACTGATCAGTTACCTGTTAGACCATGGAGTAATCAAAGTGTTGTGAGCCGCAACTTCAGACAGACGAACGACATGCCTACAAAAAACACAAACATAAAACTCATCAATGAAAATCAAATAGTTATATGATATACGTATATTAAGAACATAGGCAAGCAATTTTTTCTGTAAACACATACCGCGAGAAGCCTGAATGGGCAGAGTTTACGCTTCCCTCTTGAACCATATTTTAAAATATACACCCCTTTCTTTGAAGCCACAATTGCCTGAATAGAATTAATGATCCTTGTTACTAAATTAAATTAAAATGTCAACTACTTTTATCACCTTCTTCAACAAAAGGGAAAGAAAAATGAGCTTCAATAAAGAGAACGAACCTTTCTCTCCAACTAAATGTAGCAGTAAAAGCCAAAATCATGTTTAGCTAAAGAAGATGCTTACATTACATGTTTATCTAAGGACAAAATTATATATACGCATAATTGTCAAAAATGAGAAATTGAGAGCATAACATCATAAACATAGAAAAGTTTACCACCACAACCATCATTGTGTTCAGCCCTCACATGTATTTAAATCTGTTGACATAAATAATGCATAAAAACGTTATTTATAATTTTCGATATCTCTACGTTTTGACGATCACAAAATGTAAAATAATTAAACGTAAGATTACTACTTAAACAAGTATTAAGCTAGTTTATATCATTTTATCCAACTTAATCACTTAAGGTATGAATAAACAAGTGCTTAATACATCTCATGATCAAAGGGGTATTTAATTAATTACTACAAAGTTTATTTAATTATATAAACATATTATATATTTTTGAAAGACACTTTTGGTAATAAAGAAAAATGTTTTAATCATACTAAATATATGAATTCAAATTTTTAACCAAAATCAGTTAGTTTTTCACCAAATAAACTTTCCCCACTAAAAGACAGAATTTCTGGCCGTTACAGTTGGGCGGCCCCCTTAAATTTAAGGGGGGCGGCCATAAATTAAGGGGGCCGACCACGCTCCCCTGTCAGATTCTGTCAGAAATTTTCTCCTATAAATACCACCTCAAACCTGGTATTTTTCTCACCTTTTGCACGAAAATTTTCAGATCTAAATCTCTCTAAACATCTTCTAAAACCCTTTGATCACTAGATTATTAATCCTTGTTTCAAGTGATTCAATCCCTTCTCATCCATTCTCATCCAAAGTGCAAAAGAAGAATACTCCTTCAACAACCAAGTTTAAGAAGTATTGTAGATTAGTTGTGTACATTGTGTAAATTATTTGTGTAGTTGTGTTGTGCTTGTAATAAGTAGTTTTAGGAGAAGTAGAAGTTGTGTAGAGAAGAAGAAGTTGTGAAGTGGTGTGAAGTAGTGAAGAAGGTGTGGTGTGTACTAGTAGTGAAGAAGTTGTGAAGAGTCGTGAGATTGGTTCTAGCTAGGATTAGAACCCGACATCTAGCTTTGTGTCGTTAAGCCGGTGTAAGCGAAAGTTGTGTAAGGTTTCTCCGCCACAAGGGAGTTTGTTGACATAGTGAAGAAAACTCTCGAGTAGGTGACTCGGGGAGTGGAGTAGGAACAAGGAAAGTGATCTTGTAGCCGAACCACTATAAATTCTTGTGTTGTGGTTTGATCTTTCTAACTCTTTACTTTCATTACTTATTTACTTATACTATATTTGCTTAGTTAGTTAGTAACTATATAATTGTTCATATAGTGCAAGTATTGAATTCACAACTATGATCGAAGTTTTTAAAACAAACTTGTTTTTATAAATTTTAAAACGGACGTAAAACTATTCAACCCCCCCCCCCTTCTAGTTTTCCACAATTGGTATCAAGAGCCATGTTAAACAAGATTTTTAAAATAAATTGTATTTTAAAACTTGAATCGATCTATGGAATCGGAAAAATATTTAGAAGGGCAATCTATGCAAAGACCACCACTATTTGAAAGTGATGGATTTTTATATTAGAAAAATCGATTCGAAACTTATGTGAAATCAAAGGATCTAGAT
>LBNU01022301.1:73228-88799 GCA_014162995.1 Artemisia annua
AAGATGAAGGAAACGCTTAATCGAAGTTGAAAGAGATTTATAGGAAAAAGCTTTCCAAGTTCGAGCAAGTGTTCACTTTTACATCTTTGAAGACCTTTGAAATACACGTCAACACGAAGCCTCAAAGTTATAAGACGTTACATTTAGAAGTTAAGACGTTTATTAGTTTGGTAATGTAGTTTATGAGTGTTTTCTTGAGATGTAAAAGTCTAGGGGGTAAAATGTACTCGATGGCAAACTTGAAATCCCCCTAGCATGATAAATACCCCATGGGTTGCTTCATTTTAAAAGTAGTAGGTCTTAGAGTAATTTAGTTTTTATTGTAATGTTTTAATTTCCTTAATACAAGTTTCTTTAATACAAGTTTTTAATTTTCATGTCTAAAACTTTTTCTTTCTAGCTTATTGTCAAGCTTCATCTTAATCTTTCTTAAATATCTTTACATGTTTTAATCTTAATCTTTTACTAGAACTTTTATAATATTTTAGCCACCTTTGCATGTGTTTGGGTCGAATAAGATAGAAAAATCATGGGTTAGGGCTTAAATTGTGGCGTTAGGATTTAAGCTAGCTTATTTTGGTTCTTAAACAAGTTTTCTACAAAGCTTTTGCAAGTTTAAATTAGTTTAGATTTAGTTTTCTTGCCTTAAATTCATCCAACCTTTTTTTTATTTCTTTTATTATTTTTGCGAGTATGTAACTTAGGGTTTAGCGAGTATGATGTTTTGTGATAAATTCCTGCGAGTATGGTATCATTTTTAGCGAGTATTATTCTTGGTTTTTAGCGAGTAAGGTTTTTAAAATAGCGAGTATGCTTATGGTCCTTGCGAGTATCATGTCTAGAGTTGCGAGTATGGTAGCAGCAAATAGCGAGTATGGAGTTTCAATTTATTAGCGAGTATGGTCATAATTGCGAGTATGGTCAAGTTCTTTTTGCGAGTTTGGTTCAAGTATTGCGAGTATGGTACTTTATTTCTTGCGAGTATGGTCTAGTTTTATTTCTTTCTTTTATATGCCGAGTTAGGCACAAGTGTCACCTCATCGTTTTATCGAGTGAGGTCTTTATTTTTCTTAAACATAAACGAAACTCTGTCGAATTTTTCTAAAAATCTTTTAAGTATCGTTTTCTTATTTAATTTCAATGTCTTTACATTTTTAGATTAAAACTTTATTAGCGTTTAATGTTTTCAAGTCTTTTATATTTTTTTCTTCGCTTAGTAAACCTTTATTTTCAAAAATATTTTACTTTTCAAGTTCATTTTATTTTTCAAGTCAACTTTTATTTTCTTTACGCTTTATCTTATTTAATATGAGTCTTGAGTAGTTTTAATCGTGTTTGCTTAGTGATTCGGGTTTGCGAGCTAAGTGTGGGCGTGAAAGGCTTGTGATTAATAGTCGTTAAGATTATTTAGATATGTGATTTAATTATTTGAAGAACAAAAACCGGAGAATAATTAAATCACTCGTCTAGAATTATCATCTCTTCTAAAGATTAATTGACAACTAATCTCGAGAAAGGAAAATAATTTGTCACAAACTATCAAGCTCACATTTAACAAACTTACTCACGTCGCTTTGCAAACATATTGTCTTTAAATTCGTTTACCGTTTTTATTACTTATCGCACTTTAATTCTCGCTTTCTTTAAGTCACTTTATTTCATGCAACTTTACTTGTTTATTTTCTTTGTGTCACTTTATTGCTTTCCTTTACTTTAACCGCATTTTATTTGTCATTGTAGTATAATCAAAACCAAAAAATCATCTTTTAAAACCTATTCATCTCATATATCTCACGACCCAATCGACTAGATCAGTTCAACCCTCGTTGGGACTACGACTCGAGTTATAAGCTTCACCGCTTGAAAAACGACTCGTCAAAGCTGTTAAAAAAGGTGGAAAGAAAGTATAAAAAACCTTTGAAACTGCATCAAAGAAAGGTAATACCAACGTACTTAAAAAAGGGTTTCTTTTTTCAAACCATTGACTAAGAAGGGTGTTAAAGTTGGTAAGGGTACTTGTAAGTCTGAGGGGAGTAGTAAAACTGGTAGGGGTATTTGTAAGTCTGTTGAAGGGAGTACAAAGCTGGTGAGGGGATAAGTAAAGATGTTGAGGTTAGTGTACCTATGTCTCCTAAGTGGACTATGAAACTGATAGCTGAATCTAGGAAAAACCCAATTTGGTACATTTAGGTTGTGGGCTTCTTGGATGACCACATAAAATTCTTTTGAAATCAAATATTTGCATCTTGAGCATAAGTGTTCAAAAAAATACAACTTTTGGTCATTGGTTACTTACAAATGAATAGCTCATCAGTATGCTAAGGAAATAATAACAATTCCATTTATTCCATACAGAGTTATGAAGGGGGCAATCAGAAAGAAGTTTATGATAATATGTAAGTATTCACCAATGTAAGAGGGCTAAACAAAGAGCATTGTTTGACCATGGAGGTGATCTGATTGAACATTATGGTAGACTTTAGGAGTATAGGAAAGCAATTATGGATTCCAATTCTGGTTCTACTTGCAGGCTAGATGTGAAAGAAACTGAAGTGGTGTTATATACTTTAGGAGATTCTACATATGTTTTAAGGATGTTAGAGATGGGTGGTTGGTAGGTTGTAGAAAAGTGACTGGGTTGGATGGATACTTCTTAAAGCATACTTATAGGGGTGAGTTTCTTACTGCAATGAGAAGAGATGCTAATAATCAAATGATCCCATTGCCTGGCCCTGGGGTTGGTGATGGTTGAAAATCATGGTACATGGGGTTTATGGCATTACTACATGATGATCTCAATCTTCAATAAGGACAGGGCTTGACTGCTATTCTGACGCACGTAACGTAAACTAACTACTTACACAATAAGATACATAACATTTATTACTTGTACTTTTTTTTTTCATTCTTGGTTATAATGGTTTAATCATAAGGTTTACTTGATGCTGTTCGAGACTGATTGCCAATGCATAACACAGAAAGTGCAAAAGGCATGTGTATGCTAACTTCAAGAGGAAGTTTAGTGGTGTACAAAATCGGAAGTTTAATCGAAACATGTTAACTTTTTTTTGCTTTTTTTTTTTCAAAATCGAAAAATGTGTTTTTATACATATTTTTGTTAGATGTGTTTGACCAAATTATTTCAGTTTTGACTATTTTTAGCCAACATGATGACACAATTTTGCTGGCAAAGTGCAATTTTACTTGCACAACATAGTTTTTCCACTTTTTGAAAATCTCTAGTTAAATAGGTTACTCCCTCCGTCCTAAAATAAGTTTCAGGTTTGACCTTTTAGAGTATTTTTTGTTCAACTTTGACCTTAAATATTTTTATTTATGTTATATATCACTTGATAAAAATTATACCAATGAAAATACATTTGAAACCTAATCCATTTCATTTATTTTGCATCAAGTAATATATAACACAGATAAAACTATTTACAGTCAAAGTTGAACAAAAAAACTTCAAAAAAATCAAACCTTGACGTTTATTTTGAGGCGGAGGTAGTATGATTTATGAACAAATATTGCCACAAAACAAAAACAATCAAACCACAAGGGCCATTTCCCCAATTACAAAACCAAAAACTCCCCTAAACTCTCACTATTTCATAAAATAACCACAAAAACCAAAAGGACCAAATAGCAAAACACAATTCTTCCTTCCTTCAACAATCCTTTCTTTCTTGACGTTTCATCAAAACCCAAATTCAATTCATGGATATTCCACCTGACCCACAAAACAACAACAACAATTATTTCCTTCAAAATCAACAACAACAATCTAATAAACCCTTCAGGTATTTTTTTTTTCTTTTCTTTTTTTTCATTCTATTAAAGTTAAAGCCCTTACATTTAATTACTTTGATTATGTTGTACTAATTAATTGTTATGTTTGTTTTTGTTTAGGGATGTGTTTAATGCAATGGATGGTCAGATTTCACCTCAGATTAATAATAATTACTTAAATACTGATCACCCTCCTTATATTCCTCAATGTAACTTTCTTTACCCTAATTTTTAGCTACCCCTTTTTATTAGTAGCTGAATTCTTAAAGATTGTAGTATAATTTACTCTTGCAAAATATTAGTCGTATTTAGCGTCTTTGGGCTTACTCATTTTTTCTGCTCAAGCACGCCGCGAAATGGTTTTTGGATCTGCTTATTTTGTAAACTAATGCAATTAGACCTTAAAAAGCTTTATTTTTTAAGAAAATCACAATTTAACATATGTATAATGGGTTTTTGGTTAGATACGATAAATATGCGTGTCGAGAAATAAACTTTTCTCAATCTGCTTATTTTCGGGCAAAATGAGCGGATAAGCGGGAGCAGTTTGGGTGATCTAAACACTTTAAACTGCTTATTGCATAAAAATTGGTAGATAAGTGGTTAAGCAGAATAAATAAGCAATCCAAAATAACCTTTAAAAGAATACCCAGGTTTGATAGTATAGTGACCTAAATGAACCCAAAAAAATAGCATAGTACAGTAACCGAAGTGAACATTTTTGCAAAGTATTGTAATGCTATTTATCAACTCTTTTTATCTGTGTAGTTGTGGAGCTTATTGTTATGTTAAGTTATGATTGAATTTATGTTTCTGATGTAGTTCATGTGGTGGGGTTTGCACCCGGAACGGATGTTAGTGATTCCGGATTTGAGTTGCAAAGGAATTATGATTTGGAGTTGAGAATGAAAAGGCCGAACGAGCAGGAGTTATTGGAGAACTATAATAATAACAATAATAATGCCAACTCACAGATATCGTCTATTGATTTCTTGCAACCCCTGCAACCACGATCGGTTTCGACGGGATTAGGGTTGTCTCTTGATAATGGTAGGTTGGCGTCGTCTGGTGAATCGTCGTTTGTTGCTGGACTTATGGGAGATGAACTTGAACTTGAGTTAAGGAGACAAGATGCTGAGATTGATAGGTTTATGAAAATTCAGGTATATTCTATTTTACTATAATGCTTTAACTAACTGCTCTATATCTTATCGTTAGGAATTAATGAACATGCAGTAACTTATTTTAAATAGGCTTGGTATGGAATGTTTATGAGAATAATTAATCTTGTGCTCACATTGGCTTGACTTATTTTAAAACTGTGGGTGGGTACTAGGTGTTGATTGAGTATAGCTGTCGTCCGAAACTTAATCATGCCAATTTTGAGACAGGAAGGCCTCTGTTATGATGTTATCTCTGTTTGAGTAATCATTCAATGTTCTTATTAGTATATGATTCTGTAGTATTCTGCAAAACATAGTGTGCCTTATAAGATCCAAATTTAAAGATTCTGTTGTTTGAATACCAACCTTCGTTGAGGGATGTTTTGTCATCGCGTTAGGCACACAATTTGGGCTTGATAGTTAAATGTTAATATGTACCACCATATTTAAGTGACAACTAAGAAGTCAGTGCAATGAGGGTACCACCATATCTGATTGTTGCATCAGAACTAAGGTTTTCATATTGGTATTCCTAGTAACTACGTTTGTGATAATGCCAGTGATTGGCTT
Organism: Artemisia annua; assembly: GCA_014162995.1. NCBI lineage: Eukaryota > Viridiplantae > Streptophyta > Magnoliopsida > Asterales > Asteraceae > Artemisia > Artemisia annua. The sequence goes on from LBNU01022301.1 coordinate 78,754, forward strand.
CACAAGCCCACATGTATGGTAGCATGTGATTGCAGCTAGGGAGGCGAATACAGGAGTTTGAACTTGGCATTGAAGGAGGCAGTTAGGGTTTAGTTTTAGGCAAATGATTGCCATTGGATTGAGTAAGGTCTTTTCTATGTAGTGTCCCTGTTGACTGATTATCATGTTGCCAATGGCTAGCGTGGTCTTGTTCACTGATTATCATGTTGCCAATGAGTTGCTCCACTTTCAGCTATAAATGACAATATCCAAGGAAGGAGGAGACTGAGGGTCTATTTATTTTGGCATCAGGGTAGGCAGCTAGGCTGAGTTTGAAGCTAGACTTTAGGGACAGTTACTATTATAACAACACTATTACCTGCCTGCTTCTTGTTCATATTTGGCCCTAGTTCCACTAGTTTAGTGCTGGATCATTGTTGGTAATGAGGATGATAAGAATTTTCAAACCATTTCTCTACATTTTTCTTTATTTTTGATTTCTTCCTTTAAAAACATGTTAAGCCATTTTTGGTGATAAAATTGAAAAATTTGTCACCAATTTAAGAAAAACTGTTTAATTAGAGCTTGCTGGTGATAATTATTCAAAATGTAATAAGCCTAAAATGCCTGAAAAGAAGGGAGGATACTGCAATTGCTAATTTTTTAGACTTAAGAGTTTTCACCTTTTTGACATTACATTTTTCATATAGCTTCCTCCCATGATTGTTTACATGCCAAAAGTTTCCTTTTGTCCTAACTAGTTCAGGTGGACAAACATAACCCATTTAGTTATTATCGAGATTAAGATCGAGTTCTATTCAATATAATGTAACCATTTATAGTCTTATTGTGGCAGTGGCTTGAAACTTATGTGTCTCTTGCGTGTTAGCTGATGACCCCATAATATTCACATGGTTGTTACATTGCACTCTTTATGCTTGTGCTTCAAGACAAGTTACACTAACAATACAGCCCTATTATTGCTTCTCTTATCAGATGGATGAATCTTTTAGCATTTCGTATTGTTTGGTCTTATTTATGCTTACTTTTGAGCAACCTCTATTGTCTCTTATTGTGTTCTCTTTTTGGGTTAAAAAAAGGCTGACAGACTCAGGCAAACAGTTCTCGAGAAGGTACAAACAAACCAACTTCAAATAATCTCACATGTCGAAGATAAGTTCATTCAGAAACTGCGTGAAAAAGAAGCTGAGGTGGAAAATATCAACAAGAGAAACATGGAACTTGAATTGCAGGTGGAACAGTTAGCTATGGAAGCTGGCACATGGCAGCAACGAGCCAAATACAATGAAAACATGATCAACACCCTCAAATTCAACCTTCAACAAGTTTACACCAATGGAAAAGATAGTAAAGAAGGATGTGGTGATAGTGAGGTCGATGACACTGCCTCCTGCTGCAATGGTCGTGCCATGGATTTTCATCTCCTTTGCAAGAGTAACAATGGTATGCGGGAAATGATGACTTGTAAGGTGTGTAGAGTCAATGAAGTTTGCATGCTTTTGTTGCCGTGTAAGCATCTTTGTCTCTGTAAAGAATGTGAAAGTAAGCTTAGTATGTGTCCATTGTGTCAGAGCTCAAAGTATATAGGTATGGAGGTTTACATGTAACGGATTATGAGAATAACCCGTGTTAGGTTTATGTGCACTTGTTAAACGTCTTTTAATTTGAAGATTGTATGCCACTTCTTATTAACCATCATCATGTATATTGCTGCCCTTTTTTTGTACTTTGGTAGGCATGTTTACCAAAAATAACTGACTGTCAGGTGATAGGGATGATTATTTATCCAGTATACATTTTTACTTGTCGTACCAAAAGTAACAAGTATCAGGTGATAGGAATGATTAATTATCCAGAAATAATTGGTGTATATAGTTTTCTATTTATTTCGCATGTAACAACTCAAAGAAATTCAGTCGGTCAAATATATTTCAACAATGTCGCAGAAAACTTGTGGACAGATTTCATTTAAAAACTCAACGAAACAGGAAATAATACGATTTATAAAGCTATCACGTAAAGAAACTTTGTATGTTCCTGTACATTTCGTTAACTGATGGAGTTCATCTTATGGTACCGTGTGGAATATCTTACAAAATGGATATTCCTTGCTTCTGTTATACGTAGTTGCATATGGTCTGATCTTTTCTTTGCTTTCATTGTAAGCATCATCTAATAGAATGATATGATAACATAACATGTAAATAATTCTGAATCTTAATCGAATATGTCACAACTTCAGATCATGAATTCATGCCGGAGATAAGATGCAGGTTAATTGTAGACCAAACAATTAGCTTGAAAGCCATTTTTTTTATCCCTACATGCAGAAAAATCATCCATAATTTGCACAAAAACTAGTCAAATTCGCCACTTCGCCAGCACAAGTCTACTTTTTACACATTTTGGTTTAACATGACACAATTTGAGCACTTCATTTGATGCATGTATACATGTATTCTCGCAAACATTACAACACTCGACGTTCTGGTTAAATTTGTAGGAAAAGTAAACTGAATACGCCATACAGGGGAAATTTTATTAGGGTAGGTACAACTAATACGTTCTATCTTCAGCTAAAGTTCCTGCGCTTTTTAAAATGCTGATTGATAAAACTGTCTGCATATAAAGGATACTTTTTCCTGATCAATCCTTTGATACATTTCCAATATGAAAAGTCCTCAATGTCTCCATTCTTCCGGACAATGAACATACATCTTGAGCTTTCAAAATCTGGATGATCCCCAACCTGTTGACAACAATCAGAAGACGTGCAAACATGATGGAGTTAAAACTTGGTATATAGATAGACGTAAAGTCGTAATTCTCCTGATGGTTAACAAAGTTAAGTTTATATTCAGCATTCGAATACCAATGCAGGGAGACAAGAAGGTTTTATGAACTATACAGTTTAGATAAAAGTATTGGTAACAGGTCATGCCAGTTGCAAGTTAAGCAACAAGACTAACTATCGAAGGGTAAGAAAGTGGTACCTAATTACCCCTTCTGCCAGCCTAATTATAGACTTTTACTTGGATTTCACTAGACCAATATCTTTTTTTCAAGAGAATGTCCGTTTTTTAATCTCTAGTTTTCTAGATAATAAGAATTCTCCAAACACTTAATTAGCTAATTACATTCCCATTACAATTCCAAACATATGCAAATACTATCCTACTCCGTGTTACTAAAATCAATAATCCGATCAAAAAATTATAGAAAATCAGAAAAATCACTTTCAAACGGCATATCCAAACACCCATCAAACCAAAGAGATATTATTATACCAACATAACCTGAAATATAGCATTAAATTACTATAGAGTAGACTCTCACAAATGAAATTTGACAATTTCTTCAATTCATTGATTTGGATATTTGAATCAAGAAACATCCAATTCTTGTCGACAAAGGAAAGCATCTTATAATATTAGACACAGACTTGTTCAACACAAGTTAGTAACATGTTATGGTAGCTGGTTCCACATATTATGAAAGAGTCAAACACTCAAACTGCTTCTGTCAGCTGTGGATTTATTAGGACTATTTGTTATGTTGTTAAAACCTCAAATAATTGAGTCTACACATGGAAAGAATAGAGAGTAGTCAATACTAAGAAACTTTAAATGAATTGTATACATAACAATTTGCATGACTGGTTTGAAATACTACCAAATGTGGATTCAGGAACTGTTAAAAAATCAGCTTAATGACATTTCAATTTTTTTAAGTCGCTTGTGTATAAACAGTACTGTGCAATGTATCCAAAATACGGAGTATTACTGTACTTACTCTCAATTATCAAGTTATACATTGCCTGCAAAAGAAGTCACAGGAAAGCGTCTTTTAATTTTTGGTATTCATTCTATAAGGCTATTGTCTCGTTTGTAAGAAATGATATCATTAATCTCTACAAGGAAATAACGAGTGAGTTTTGGACTTCTAGGTAGTACCAGAACGGGGGTATGTTTTCAACGCCAAAGATACTGTGCATATATTATATATTTTATAAAGTAGAAGAATAACTTAACAGGTAAACATCATCGTATTCAAACTCAAACCAAGTAGTTTTTTTTATCAAAACTAAATTAACACGGAAAAGATGGTTGATGCAAACAACTATACATACTTATGTGTATGTGTAGAATATTAAACTTTAAACCACAATACCACATAGAAGATAATATATCATTGTAGCATTCTGATGAATGGTTCCTACCTCATCAACCGTTATATTTAATTATAAGATGATAAGAATGAGTTACTTAGTTCCAAACTTCCAACAGTCAAATGTATCCCTGATTTTGAACAAAATAAACTTAGACAAATTTTGACAAAGCACTCAGAAATACGGGGTAAATTTGTGGATTCATCAATATGTCTGTGTGGTATCAATAAAATCGGCAGACGTAGATATATAGTTTTTGCATATAGTAATTCAGGGAGAGAACACTAACCATGATGTAATCAATTCCAGATCCAATTTTCTTTTCACTCTCTGGATGATATGCCAACAACCTCTGTAAAATCATGCTCTCATGGTCGGCACTTAATCTCTCACCACTTTCATATCTGCAATAGCAAATAGCAAATTCCATGTCAGATCAATGAGAATCAATTTGAAACAGAAAACTAACCGTAAGAATATTACACTCTCAGCAACTACGCTCTTGCCTAATTCCAGAAAGCTAAGAAAAGCTAGCCTTTAGACCATGCTATGCTTGGATGATTGACAAGAAAGTTAGAACTATACATATCACTTTTTTTAATATCATTTTCTAGTTCTAACTTCATCAACAAGCAAAAGCAGTAGGGGGGTGTTGGGCATTGCGTTTGAAAGCGATTATCAGCTTATTTAATCAGTTAGGATAATATGTTATGATGGAGGTACAATACGTCTGATCCTATTATTTATATATTCTGCGTCATTTTACACGTAAATCCTTAAATTATTATCATACACTTATTACCACAATTTAAACAATATAAGCAACAAGCACATCAAAAGACTATGTCCCTATCTTCTGTGTTACAACCAACAACCTAAAAATTACTATAATCACTTAACACAATATCACATCTTGGGATGGTCAGAGAAAAGTCAGGAAACGGCCAAAGGAATACGAGTTAGGCCGCGTACATCATAGGCAAAAAGACTAAAAAAAAAAGACCCATATATACTTACTTTCCAGAATGAAGAATCATCCTAACAAAACCAACCAAAGGAACAGTATCTTCCAAAATCTGATCTTCATAATCCAACCAGCTTTCAGACCCTCTTCCATTCTCCATATTCACTTCCATATTTGGTCTTCTCAACAAATCACCCCCACCAGACCCACTTGTTCTCAAGGCTGCAAATTTCATTTTGCAACGATGAGGAAATGAAATAATCAAAGGGTTTGCTGAACATAAGGTGGAATGAAAAGGGTTTTGGGGATTTATGGAAATTTGAAAACATGGCGATGAAATGGTTTTCATTGCAAATGTGAAATAGGGTTTTGTGTATAAACCCTAATATTGTGTTTTTTGTTTTAAGTTTGACTTGAAGAAAGTACACAACTGAACTGAGTCGGAAGAAGATAACAATAAACCAGCTTAGCTTTTCAACTACTTTGAACTTGTTATCTGATCAATTATTCACTTTACAAAGTTAAAACTATTTTATTTAGAGAAAATTAACAAAAGGGGTCCTTTATGAAAAATTTATTAACAAGATTTTTTAATGCTCAAAATTTTGCAACGATATTTTATAACGACAGATATTTATAGTGATATTTTGGCACAATATACTAACCTCAATATTAGCAATTTTTTTATCATTCATTTTAGAGTAAATTACATGGTTCGTCCATGTGGTTTAGACAAAATCCCGAATTGAGTCCATATTTTTTCAATTTTGCCTAATTGATCCTTATAATGAAACTATGTAACACCGTTTATCCTTATCGCCCAATTCAGTTATCTTCTCTGTTAAGTCCCAGTCGTCAAGTGGCAACGTTAGTCCATTAACCAAACGATCATTTGCAACATTAGTCCTTTATACTAACGGCCGTTTCTGATTAACTCAAAATTTGGTTTTCTTATGTTTTCGTATGTTTTTATACGTTTTCGTCCGTTTCATACGTTTTCGCCCGTTTTTCTTGCATTTTTATATGTTTTTATCCATTGTTTTCGTCCGTTTTTATAATTTTTCGCTTGTTTTCTTACTTTTCCAACCGTTTCTTCTACCCTTTCATACGTTTTTGTCCGTTTATATACGTTTTCGTTCGTTTATATACGTTTCGTCGGTTTTATACGTTTTCGTCCACTTTTCTTACGTTTTCACATATTTTTTTTCTGTTTTTATAAGTTTTCGTCCGTTTTCATACGTTTTCTTTCGTTTTTATACGCTTTTGTCCATTTTTCTTACATTTTCATACGTTTTTCTTACATTTTCATACGTTTTCATCCGTTTTTAAATGTTTTCGTCCGTTTATATACATTTTCGTCTGTTTTTATACGTTTACGTCTGTTTTTCTTACGTTTTCATACAATTTTATCCGTTTTACACGTTTTCTTTCATTTTTATATGTTTTCCTCCCATTTTATAGGCTTTGGTAAGTTTTTCTTACGTTTTCAACGTTTTATCTGTTTTCTTCTATTTTATACGTTATCATCCGTTTTTATACACTTTCGTCCATTTTTCTTACGTTTTTGTATAATTTGTACGTATGAAACGGATAAAAATGGTTAATAACGGATGACAGTAAGAAAACGTACAATACATATAAAAATAGATGAAAACGGATAAAAACGTAAGAAATCAAGCGAAAACGTATAAAATGGGACGAAAATGTATAAAAACGTACCAAAACGTAAGAAACGTATAAAAGCGGATGAAAACATATAAAAACGGACGAAAACGGATAAAAGTGTTCGAAAATGTAAGAAAACGTATAAAAACGAACGAAAACGTATAACAATAGACAATGTTGGGAATTTTGGAAGTTCCTGCTGATAGAGATCTGCTGACAGGTTCCTGCTGAAGCTATAGATGGTTTCTGCTGACATAGTGTTCCTGCTGATATTATATTTCTACGGATATAGTTATTTTGTATTAGGTTGTTAGGATATGCATAAGTTATTTTAAGTAGTGATATGCATTAATGTTTTATTTATTGCTGAATTAGGGTTTCTTATCTATAAAAGAAACACACGGCCTATGTTTATTTGGACTTGACACTTCAACAAAAACACCTTTAGTGTGTGTGAGAGGATCATTTATATTATTAGAGAAAAACCTTGTGGAAACTTTGATTGTTCTTTATTATTCCGTTGTGCATTCAATCATTGTTTCTATATCCTAGATTGGGCTAAAACGATCTTCTACATTTGGTATCAGAGACAGAACTAGAAACAAAATTGTGTTTAACAGAAAAAGGAACTGGTTTTGTTTTGGGTTCATTATCAGCTACTTTGGACTTGGGTGAATGAGACTTGTCACTTGAATCACATGAGGCATAGTCAGTGGACTTTAGGTCTGAGGACTTGTCACTTTTAGAGCAATAGACAAAGTCATTAGTTTTGCAACTAAGGTCTGGCAAGTCACTTGACTTTTTGCCATAAAGATGGTGTGATCCATCAAAGTCTGAGGCAGTATAAGTGGAGGGCATATGTTCTCCTCTAATAGGGCCAGGTACAGCATGTAATTCACCCTCTTTTACATAATGTTCTAAACCTCCTGGTGTTGTTCTACCAAGGTCATTCCTAGCTTCTAAACCAACATACTTTTTAAAACCTAAACCTATTCCAGAATTTACAGCTTGACTACCATATAGACAACTAGCTAAATTATCACCTGATATTAACCACTTTTTATGTGTAGCTATTTCTTTATCTAGCTTCTCTTTTAGTAATTGGTTTTCAGATTCTAATTTAGCATTTACTTTCTTAGTGTATGTCAACTCATCTTGTGCACATTTTAAATCTCTCTCTAACACTCCTATTTTCTCTTCATAAGCAAGTTGATTCTTTTGAAACCAAATTTTTTGCTTTTCTAAATTCTTAAGCCATTTTTATAAGCCTCAAGTTCTTTATAACATTCATTATATTTTGGTTTCAATTCATCATAAGATTCCTTAAGCTCATTATATTTTGCACTACAACCAAAAACACAATTGTGTACCTGAGATGAGATGCCCATGAAAGCAAATTCTTCAGCATCACCTATAGTGCAAGCTTCCTTTCTCATCTTCTTGGATTCAACCTTTCCACCATACCTTGCTTTGAGTACATTCCATATATCCCTTGCATCATCCATATAACGAAACTCTGCTACATGATCAAAAGGAATAGATTTAAGCAAGGTAGTTTGATGTGTGCTATTTTACACATACTTTTGACCTTAGTTTAAGCGTAGATAAGACCAAAAACTAACGTGAAACGCCAAAGATATAGTGTTTTTGTGTTTGTGACTGTGCAGGAAAGGATATTGCATAAATGGCATGAAAACCAACCAAAAAGCCCTAAAGGAGCACGAGATTTGGAAAAGAGTCAAAAAAGCCGAGTCAAAGATGAATTTACTCAAGTAAAGCCCGTGACGATGTTTTCATTACTTAAAGGCTCGTGAATATGAAAGAGATATTTAATCGAAGATTAAAGATGATTATCATGTATAAGCTTCCCAAACTCGAGCAAGTGGTCACTTTTATATCATTGAAGACTTTTTGAAGACTCGTTAACATATTCCTCAAGATTACAAGGACCTAAGTTTACTTTTTAGAAGTCGTTTAGTAGTGTAATAGAAGTTTATGTGTCGTTTCATAAACAATATGAGTTGAGGGGGCTTGATGTAAAAGGAATCCACCAAGGAAACCTTAAATACCCACCTTAAGCTTCATTTTGAAGCTAGTTTTGAGTTTTCATTTTAGTTTTTCATGTCATTTATTTTATGTAAGTTTTATTTTCTTGTCATTTAAATTTATGTCAATTTAATTTTCATGTCTTGATTTACTTATTTTTGTCCGAGTCTTCCAATCCTTCCCTTCTGAGTGAGGGAAGTGATTTTTCTATGGAAGAGCTCGAGGTTTTCTCTCATGATGATCCCGTTTTACCTCAAATTGATGAAGCCGTTTTTGATATGGAGGGAGATATTCGCTTAATTGAAAAATTGTTGAATGAACCACCGTCAACTCTCCCTCCCGAAAAAGTCAACTTGGATGCCAAACCGTCTGAATCCGATTCTAAGTCCAAAGATCAAAGTAGTAGCAGTACCACTTCTAGAGTTGATGCTCTTCTTGAGGAGTTCGCCGATGAACTCGCTCTCCTTGATACCATTCCACGAGAGAATGAGGACGTTGAATCCGATTTACGCAGATTGGAGTTTCTACTAAACAATGACGATGATGATTTTGTTGATGTTCAGGGTAATCAAAAACAAGTTGATAATTTCTCAAATCAAACTTCATCACTTGGTTCGCACTTTGAGCTTACCAACGACCAAAGTGATGATGAACTTTTTGATTTCAAGGCAGATCAAAGTGAGTGGAAAAACATTTTATATGGAAAATCTTTTGAAGAAAAATCTTTTGATGATCAAAGTGATGATGAACTTTTTGATTTCAAGGCTGATCAAACCGAATGGCGAAATATTTTATATGGGAAATCTGTTGATGAAAAATCTTTTGAGAAAAAATCTTTTGATGAAAAATCTGATGAAAAAGAATTCAAAAAGGAGTTTAAAATGGTAACAATCAATGAGGAATCTACTTTTGAGCTAAATGATCTATCTTCGTTTGAGGATGATTTGTTTTCTTCCGATGAGTCCACCATCGAGTACCTTTCCGAGTTTTCCTGTGAAGACAAAGTTTTTAATCCAGGAATACTCGAGCGTGGTAAAACTCATCCTTTGATGAATGTGACTCCAAACAAAAATTTTGAGCAGTTTTTAATGATGAAGGAAAATGATTGCTTTTCGCTCACTTCTGAGCAAAAATCTTTATCATTAATGAAAACAAAATCTTTGCTACCGTTTGACACGGGGAATGAGGACACTATTCTTGATC
>LBNU01022301.1:89248-119008 GCA_014162995.1 Artemisia annua
TTGTTTGTGTTTGTGCAGGATTTCTCCAATTCATGATGACTCTCGTGCTCGTGGTTCGTTGCATCTCCACTCGAGTCCCATGTATTGATGCTTGCTTGGAAATCCTATATCCAAATCTTATCGACTAACGGTATCTTTGGCATACTTAATAAATGGCCTTAGATTTATTATTAGGATTACCCTTACCTTTGAAACATTGAGGACAATGTTTACCTTTAGTCTGGGGGGGTGAATCTTCGATTTGATTGACCTAGCACTTTCACCATTGTCGTTTACTTACGCAACCCCGTTTTTCCACAAAAACCACAAAAAATTGAAAAATTTTGAAAAATTCCGAAGAAAAAATGAGGAAAATATAAAAATGCAAAAATAGAATAAAAGTTTTGACACCGAGTTTGACTTTCCTACTAGGTAAGAGTGAGAATAAAAATTTTGACTTGATCCGGGCGTGTTGAGCCCTAGCTTGTTTCCCTTAACCAATATAATCTTTAAAAATGATTATCGGCTAAGTATCCGCGGATCTCATTATTTGAGATTTTAAATTTGCGGAGAACGTGAAATGATAGAGTTTCTTTAGAAGTTAGATGCTAAGCATAGAGTAGTTGGATCTCTTTAAGGCTCATCGAAAGTACTCATGACTTTTTGTTCCCTCAAAATTGCTTCACCCCATATATGTGCAAAATAATTAAAGATGTTAGGTTTAGCCGATGAGTAGTTCTTTATCTTCTTAAGAGAATCTTTGCTTGGGAAATTGGGTACACATCATGGATACACCCCGTTATATCGAGTTGTATTGTATTGTATATCGTTGAATAAGCGTAGTACGCATGTGGTTTCGGAGCTACCCAAAAGCCCGTTGTTATGTATGAGCTAAGGTGCTTTAAGACTTCGGATTGAGATCGGGCCTTGGATCCTAGATTCCAACCCTAGCAGTTGGCGGTAGGTCTTGGACTGAAACCGTGAAGGTTCGGAGTCGAGAAGTTACTAAGGCATGAAAAAAAAAATGAGAAAAGAAAGAATAAGGATGTATGTTGAAGATTTATGGATTATGAGTTCTAGTGTTAAGACTAAAGTTGGTCGCGCGTGAGGTGCATGTTACGATCCTAGATCGGACGCATGAGGTGCTCGTGAAGTGTACTCGCCAACTTATGTCTATTTTTGATGTATTCCAAAGTCTTTGTATGTATCCAATATCCTTGATGTGGACCACATTTCTCTTGCAAACCTTCTTAAGAGAAGATCGATAACTACTTAGCGTTTGAATTTTGTATCTTTATCGGACTAAAAACTATGAAACGAGATGCTTATGAAGAAATTCATTTCTCTCACAAAAATAAAATAATGAGATACAAAAATAGGAAAATGGGAGCAAGCGGTACACGAGTAACTTCCATGAGCAGCGTTGGCATCTAACTTGTAATTAAACAATGATCCGTTTTTACGCTTAGTTTGGGGGCTTGTGAAAAATCAGGGACGATGAATTTTATCCAATCGGTCACTTTTCTATGAATCGTGTTCTTGCTCTATGACCCTTAATCGTTATTGAAAGATAATGAAAGTCAAGCACACCGTCATAAGCTAAAAGTAGTTTAATATATGATGTACTTAGTCATAAAATGGAAAGCCGGGGCGTTTTGGGGAATAAATGATTTCGTATCTCCTTTGAACGTTTTGCTACTTTTCAAAGTTAGTAAAGAGAGGTGTGAAATTATTTATCTTTAAGGCGTGACGTGATTACATTGCGTGAGGACACGCAATACCTTAGTCTGGGGGATTTTGATGTGTGCTATTTTACACATACTTTTGACCTTAGTTTAAGCGTAGATAAGACCAAAAACTAACGTGAAACGCCAAAGATATAGTGTTTTTGTGTTTGTGACTGTGCAGGAAAGGATATTGCATAAATGGCATGAAAACCAACCAAAAAGCCCTAAAGGAGCACGAGATTTGGAAAAGAGTCAAAAAAGCCGAGTCAAAGATGAATTTACTCAAGTAAAGCCCGTGACGATGTTTTCATTACTTAAAGGCTCGTGAATATGAAAGAGATATTTAATCAAAGATTAAAGATGATTATCATGTATAAGCTTCCCAAACTCGAGCAAGTGGTCACTTTTATATCATTGAAGACTTTTTGAAGACTCGTTAACATATTCCTCAAGATTACAAGGACCTAAGTTTACTTTTTAGAAGTCGTTTAGTAGTGTAATAGAAGTTTATGTGTCGTTTCATAAACAATATGAGTTGAGGGGGCTTGATGTAAAAGGAATCCACCAAGGAAACCTTAAATACCCACCTTAAGCTTCATTTTGAAGCTAGTTTTGAGTTTTCATTTTAGTTTTTCATGTCATTTATTTTATGTAAGTTTTATTTTCTTGTCATTTAAATTTATGTCAATTTAATTTTCATGTCTTGATTTACTTATTGTTCTTTAGTCTTTAATGCTTTAATCTTTACAAGTTCTTTCTTAATCTTTACAAGTTTTTATTAATTTTCTTGTCACCTTTGCATGATTTTTATTTGAGTTTCTTAAGAAAGCTTATGGGTTAGGGCTTGCAAAAGAAGCCGTGGCTTATTTGCTTATTTCTAAGCTTATTTTAGTGTCTTAACGTTTTATTTATCAAGCTTTTACAAGTCTTATTCACCTTTTATAAAATTTTTGTCACGTTAAAAGTTTTTAGAGTCCAGTATGTTTTTTTTAGGGTTTAGTAGCGAGTATGCTTTTTATTCACATAGCGAGTATGAAATTTTAAGTATAGCGAGTATGGAGTCAAAAGGCTAGCGAGTTTGGTCCATAAAACTGCCTAGCGAGTTTAGACCCAAGTTGGTAGCGAGTTTGTTTCTTTCATGATAGCGAGTATGGGAATTTATAAAGGTTAGCGAGTTTGCTTTCTAAAACCCTAGCGAGTATCCCTTTTTCATTGGTAGCGAGTTTTGATTTTTCTTAGGTCTTAGCGAGTTTTATTTTTTATTTTATTGTGTCAAGTTTATTATTAGTCTAAGTTTATTTTGAGTCGTGTCTTGTTTTCTTCCTCCCTTTTCTTATTTCTTTTACAAGTCGAGTAAGACTTTTATTTACTCCATCGTTTTATCGAGTGGAGTTTTGTTTGGTTCATTCCTAAACGAAACTCTGCCGAATTTTCTTTAATTTCTTTTAACTTAGCTTATTTTTCTTTTAACTTGTTTTATTTTCTTTTAAACATTTACTTTACTTTTCTTTTATTAATTAAACTTAAAAACCAAAAACATCTTGCATTTCTTATTTCATTTTAATTTCATTTTATCTACTTTATCTTTCTTTCTTTCTTTTATTTCTTTTAACGTTTATGTTTTCTTTTCTCGTTCATTTTAACTTCTTTACTCACGTTTTACTTTTCTTAAGTTTTAAATAAATTTTTGTAGCGTAATTAAAACCAAAACATATCTTTAAACCCATTCACATCACATAACTCACGGTTTTGAACGACTAAGATCCATTCAACCCTCGTTGGGACTACGATACCTAGTGGTTCTTGCTTTCATAGCGAGATTACACCTTTGTCATAGTTCTTGCCTTTGATTCCCTTTGTACATTAATGTGTTCAGCTGCAGTCGTTGGAGGTAGAAAAAAAAGATTTCCATCATGATCTATTCCAGTCCTTTTCAAGCTATTGCCATTTTGTATCACCTTCCAAATATTCATATCATTGTTCGTGATCCAGTGTTCCATCTTCTTTGCCCAGACTTCGTACTCATAATCCATCAAATAAGGAAATATTCCATCATCCCTTTCATTGTCATATTCTGCCATTTTTTTTAACGAGCAGCAGAATCAAAATAACGATCAGCAGAAACGAAAAATACCAGCGGCAAACCGAGAGCAACAGCAACAAAAGAGAAACCTATGAACCAATTCACCTATTCGACAACAAAAACAAACAGCAGCAGTAACGAAAATTTCCACGAATTCAAGTGAATCCAGTAACGAAAATCTCAACCAGTAGGAACCTATAACATTAGCCAGCAGCAATGACTTTAACCCCCAATACTAATTAATCAGCAGAATTAGTGTACAAGTATTAACCACATGAATGATCAGTAGTCAAAACCCCACATGCGCTTGTCGACAAACGGAATGAATGAATAAAAAGAAAATCAATCTTCAGCATAGTATTCTTTTGTCAGACCAAAATCTTACCAATTGACTAATAAAATAAACACCCCATGTGCTGTCATTCGTGAGTAATAAAACCTCGGATTTAATGAAATCTTTGTCGCCACGTCAATAACAAATAGCAACTTGACAAACCTTTTAATAATATCACCAATTAATTCTAATTAGTACGAGATTTAATAAACAATAACCCAATTCACCTTCATCAATTTCCACTTTATGTTTTACCAATTCATATGCACATTAACACAGTTGACCCACAAGACACCTTAATATTACCAGCCAATCAACAAGCACATGCGACAGACCAAGGAACTTGCAACAAAGAACTAGCCAATCGCACCACTTGCAATATTCACGCTTTAATCAGTTGACCAACACAAATTCAATGCAGTCCCACTATCTTGAATAATTAACAAATCAGCTCTATCTATTTACCCACTAATTCGAAACCCACCAAAACATAATTGATTTGACCAATCAGTATTATCGTGATCAGTACGAGGTCGCTAATTTGTATTTAATTAGAGCGCATAAACGACAAAGGTAATAAATAATTGAAGATTACCAATTTATTGTTTGTCGTATGATCTTGTTACCACCGTGTCTTGAGTAACTTTTTCAAAACCAATTCGTAACCTTTTTCACAATCTGCTATTCTTCGAAAAACCTTGAAACCCTAGATATCAAGAGCCCCTGGTCTCTGATACCAAATGTAGAAGATCATTTTAGCCTAATCTAGGATATAGAAACAAGTCAAGTGACTTGCCTGACCCTAATTCTATCACTGCTGACTTTGTCTCTTGTTCTACTAGTGACATGTCTTATGACCAAGGGTCTACTGCCTATACAAGTTGTGATTCAAGTGACAAGTCAGACCTTCCCAAGACCTCACCCAAGCCTTCACCCAAGTGTCCATACAAGCCTGTTAGAGTTGCTGCTGATGATTTAAAGTCAAAGACAGTTTCCTCTGAAGACTTGTTATTTAATTCTTTGCCAAACAATAATTTTAAATCTGTCAAAAACAATTCTGTCAATGTTTGTGGTTTGAATGCATTTCATGGAACATCTTTCACTGTTAATAAATCTTCTAAAAAGAAGAAATGTTTTGTTTGTGGAAGTAAATCTCATTTGATTAAGGATTGTAATTTTCATGAGCAGAGAATGGGTATGTATGCTAAACAGACAAGACCTAGACCAAAGTGGAAAAATGTTACTCATATACCCACTTATGTTTCACAAGCAACTTCCCAAAACAGCAGATCCAATCCTGCTGATAAATTAGTTTCTGCTGATAAGTCAGTTCCTGTGGATGGACCTGTTTCTGCTGGTAGACCTTTTCCACCCAGAAGGAAAAGTCAAGTTGCTAGACCATTCTATAGCCCTAATAATTCTTATTTTTCGAATGGTTTTTGGCCTAATTATTATCACCGAATGTATATGGGGTGGGGGGCACCATGGGATTCTGCTGTTAAGCCCTCAGCAGGTTGTTCTTGGAATAATAAGGGACATAACTATCAAACAAGGTCCAAGAACAATGGTGGATCTTGTACATCTACATGACCTAACTCTTATGATCCACAAGGCAGGCTCAAGTCAGTAATGACTTGAGTCTCCAAAGTGTACTTATACTTTGTATATTTTTGTTGTTGTTGTAGGATCATCCACTGAAAAGTAAAGAAGTTGGCATAGTAGATAGTGGTTGTTCTAGGAGCATGTCTGGAAACAGAGAAAAGATGATTGATTTTGTACCCATAGAAGGTGGAGGCAATGTGACTTTTGGTGGAGGTGACGGTAGAATCACAGGGAAAGGAACTATTAGAACACCAAAATTGGATTTTGAAAATGTGTATTATGTAAAGGAACTACAACACTTCAACTTGTTCTCAGTATCACAAATTTGTGACACAAAGAACAAAGTATTCTTCTCTGAGGATGAGTGTCTTGTACTCTCTAAATACTTCAAGCTTCCAGAAGATACATCAATTCTGCTGAGAGTTCCCAGGAACAACAACTTATACACATTCAACATGAATGATGTCCAACCTGAAGGTGATCTAACATGCTTGGTGGCTAAAGCATCTCTGGATGAATCTACAAAATGGCACAGAAGGATGGCTCATGTGAATTTCAAGACCATCAACAAGCTTTCTAAACTTGGTCTAGTTCAAGGACTTCCTTCTAAAGTTTTCACCAATGAGCACAATTGTGTTGCCTGCAACAAAGGGAAGCAACACAGAGCCTCATACAAAGCAATTACAGCTGTGAGCACTATTTCAGAACCTCTTCAATTGCTCCATATGGATCTCTTTGGTCCAACTCAAGTAAGAAGTATTGATCATAAGTACTTCTGTTTGGTAATCACTGATGATTATAGCAGGTTTTGTTGGGTATTCTTTTTGAAAACTAAAGATGAAACATCTCATATTTTAAAAGAATTTGTTACCCTTGTTGAAAACCAGCTAAATAAAAAGGTTAAAGGTATAAGGTGTGATAATGGGACAGAGTTCAAAAATGCTGTTTTAATAGAGCTTTGTAACTCTAAAGGGATAAAAAGGGACTATAGTAATCCAAGAACCCCACAACAAAATGGGGTTGCTGAAAGAAAGAATAGGACCTTAATAGAGGCTGCAAGATCAATGCTTGCAGACTCTAAGTTACCCACAATGTTCTGGACTGAAGCAGTAAGTACTGCTTGTTATGTTTTGAACAGGGTATCTATCACTAGACCTCATTTCAAGACACCTTATGAACTTCTCACTGGGAAAGTTCCTTCTATTCATTACCTTAAACCTTTTGGATGTCAAGTGACCATTTTGAACACTAGTGATCCACTTGGGAAATTTGATGGAAAAGCTGATGAGGGGTACATTGTGGGATATTCAGCTCATAGTAAGGCTTATAGGGTATATAATCTAAATGCTAAAAGGATAGAGGAGACTCTTAACCTGAGATATCTAGAAGAAAAGACTAATGTTCAGGGTCAAGGTCATGCTTGGTATTTTGACCTGGATTACTTAACAGATTATTTGGGTTATACTAGATTTGTTGCTAACCAATCTGCAGGTACACAAGAATCTCCCTCTAACAATGCAGGTGTCCTAGATGATGACTCAGAAGATGAGTCTGAGCTTGATGAACAAACCATTGTTGTACCTTCATTTCCTCCTAACCAGTTTGCAGGTAATGGTGCAAAAGATTCTCCTGATAAGAATGAAGAAGAGTCACAATATGCAGAGGATCTTGCTAGACTCAAGAAGCAAGAGCATGCAGCCACTCAAGAAGCTGAGAGGCTTGGTGAGAAGTTTGCAAAAGATGCTGAAGCACTCCTTAGACAATCAGCACAAGCAGTCAGTGGAAACCAGGATACTGCTGACAGTTCTACTGACAGTTCACCTGTTTCTCCTGACATCACCAAATCTGCTGACAATCCTGCTGCATATACTCCCATTTCTACCAGGGTGTCCACAGACTTTGGAGAACCATATACCAGATTTCCAAGTCCTTCAGATCTTGGTAATCACCAACCCAAAGCTGGCATCTTCACCTCATCTTCCTATGACAGTGTTTTTGAACCAACAATGACCAATCTTGATACCACAATTGCTGTCAACCCCAATGCAACAAAAAGGATCAACATTCTACATCCACAGGAAAATATTATTGGTGATCCTCAAGATCCTGTTAGAACTAGAAGCACAGTGAAACAAACTAAGTATGGAGAAGTTGCTTTTATTTCCTATGTCTCAAATCAACAAAGAGACAATCACACAGACTTTCAACATTGTCTGTTTGCTTGTTTCCTCTCTCAAATGGAACCAACCAGTGTCCCACAAGCTCTTGCAGATCCAAGTTGGCTTGAAGCAATGCAAGATGAAATGCTACAATTCAAGAATCAGCAAGTTTGGATATTGGTTCCTCTACCAGATGGGAAGTATGCAATTGGGACAAAATGGATTTTGAAGAATAAAAGGGATGCAAGGGGTATAGTGGTCAAAAACAAAGCAAGGTTGGTAGCTCAGGGGTTCAGGCAGGAAGAAGGGATAGATTATGATGAGGTTTTTGCACCAGTTGCTAGAGTAGAGGCCATTAGGATTTTCTTGGCCTATGCATCTTATATGGGCTTTATGGTTTATCAGATGGATGTGAAAGGTGCATTCTTATATGGTGAGATTGAAGAAGAAGTCTATGTCACTCAACCCAAAGGTTTTGAAGACCCAGATCATCCTGATTATGTTTATAAGGTTGTCAAAGCTCTTTATGGCCTCCATCAGGCACCAAGAGCTTGGTATGCTAGACTCTCAGCATTTCTGCTGAAGCATGGATACAGAAGAGGTGCCATTGACAAAACACTCTTCCTTAAGAAGAATTCCAGGGATATTATACTTGTGCAAGTTTATGTGGATGACATTATCTTTGGCTCCACTAATGAAGCTTGGTGCAGGGAATTTGAGAATTTAATGAAGGGTGAGTTTCAGATGAGTGCCATGGAGGAGCTTACTTTCTTTTTGGGTCTACAAGTTAAGCAGAAACCAGATGGTATATTTATTAGTCAAGATAAATATGTGAGGGACATTTTGAAGAAGTTTGGCATGGAAAGTATCAGAACTGCTACTACACCTTATGAAGCTCCTAAACCAAAGAACAACATTGAACCAGATCCTGCTGTGAATGTTCACTTATACAGATCCATGATTGGTTCATTGATGTATTTAACAGCTTCAAGGCCTGACATTACATTTGCTGTGAGTGCTTGTTTAAGGCATCAAGTTACACCACTTACTTCTCACTTGAATGCAGTCAAAAAGATCTTCAAGTACCTCAAAGGCCAACCTAACCTAGGTCTTTGGTACCCAAAAGAGTCACCTTTCAAGTTGGAAGCATATAGTGATAGTAACTATGCTGGTGCAAATTTGGATAGAAGGTCCACAACTGGAGGTTGCCAATTTATTGGAAGAAGATTGATTTCTTGGCAATGCAAGAAACAAACAATAGTTGCTACCTCATCTACTGAAGCAGAATATGTTGCTGCTGCCAATTGTTGTGGGCAGGTACTTTGGATACAGAATCAGTTGCTGGATTATGGGTTTAATTTCATGAACACCACAATCTTTATTGATAATCAAAGTACCATATGCATTGTTAAAAATCCAGTTTTTCACAATAGAACAAAGCATATTAAGATTAGGCACCACTTTATAAGAGATGCATATGAAAAACATTTGATAAAAGTGGTTAAGATTCACACAGATGATAATGTGGCAGATTTATTGACTAAAGTTTTTGATGGACCTAGGTTTCAACACTTAGTTGTCCATATTGGGATGCTTAATCCATAAATGCAAATTTTGAGGGGAGGCATAAGCCTCAGGGGAGGCATATGCCTCAGGGGAGGATTGTTGGGAATTTTGGAAGTTCCTGCTGATAGAGATCTGCTGACAGGTTCCTGCTGAAGCTATAGATGGTTTCTGCTGACATAGTGTTCCTGCTGATATTATATTTCTACGGATATAGTTATTTTGTATTAGGTTGTTAGGATATGCATAAGTTATTTTAAGTAGTGATATGCATTAATGTTTATTTATTGCCGAATTAGGGTTTCTTATCTATAAAAGAAACACACGGCCTATATTTATTTGGACTTGACACTTTAACAAAAACACCTTTAGTGTGTGTGAAATAGATCCATAGAGGATCATTTATATTATTAGAGAAAAACCTTGTGGAAACTTTGATTGTTCTTTATTATTCCGCTGTGCATTCAATCATTGTTTCTATATCCTAGATTGGGCTAAAACCAAATTTTGAGTTAATTAGAAACTGCCGTTAGTATAAAGGACTAACGTTGCAAACGATCGTTTGGCTAATGGACTAACGTTGCCACTTGACGACTGAGACCTAACAGAGAAGATAACTGAATTGGGTGATAAGGATGAACGATGTTACATAGTTTCATTATAAGGATCAATTAGTCAAATTTGAAAAGATAAGGACTCAATTAGAGATTTTGCCTAAACCACAGGGACGAACCATGTAATTTACTCTTATTTTTATTTTCATCAAATTAATTATAAGGGCCTTTTGGTTTGTAAACGGGTTTAGGATTTGAATTTGGATTAGGATTATGATTTAGGGTTTGGATTTGATGTAAGAAAAAGATACATGTTATAAAAAGATAAATTATTATTTTATAAATTTATATATAAATTTGATATTAGATTAATTATATTTAAATAAAGAGAGCAGAGGGAGATAGAGGGAAAAAAAGTATATGTCCTTCAATCCACTCTAATCCCACCCATCCAATAAAGATTTGAGAATGGTACTTTAGAGGGTATGAACCCCTTTTTTTAGGGCCTGTTTGGCTTGTAAGTGAGTTTAAAATCAGATTCGTATTTGGATTGGTTTGAAAAAAAAAGAGGGGAGAGAAAATAAAAAGATATTTAAATTATATATTTATTTTTATGTTAGTTAAGATATTATAAAATTGAAAAAATAAAGTATACGATAGAAAATAATATATGTGTGGTTGTAAAAAATATCAATGGTTGGTTTCATCCAAAAGGTACCAATATGATGGGGAATGCATTTGTCATTCTAACCCATGTGTCAGAAATAAAATTTACCTGCCAACCATTAGATTTGAACTTTCTTTGATTCAACACCCACTCACACCCCTATAACAAACATGCCCTTAAAACCATATTCCATAACAAACAAAGATTTTATCTTTGGCTTTCATAAACTCATGCCGAACCCATATACCAAACGCACCCTAAATTAAGACAAGAGTAAAAAGAGGTGTATGGTATCAGAAAGTAGTATGATGTTTTTTCTGAAACTATTATTAATTATAAAAAGCCATTTATAACAAAGGGTATAATAGGAAAAGAACATTACTTAAAAATTAAGAACTTTTAAGAGATTAAAAGATGTGATACATGCTTTATAAGTAGTTAAGATAACTTTTTGAAAGGCAACAAAGTAGTTAAGATAACTACGCGACCCTTTTTTTGTTAACACACGGTAACTTTCAAAAATTTCAAATATCCATATAAAAACATCCACAAAATCCTCCACAAAATGACGTGTCAGGCAGTGATTGGTGGATTTTATTATAATTTCTCTCTTTTCTCTAATTAAGCCAATCACTGTCTGACACGTCATTTTATAAAGAATTTTGTGGATATTATAATTTCTATCTCTTTTCTCTAATTAAGCCAATCATTCTCTTCTCTCTCTTCTCTCTTTTTATAATCTCTCTTTATCTCTAGTTAATTTATAGCGTCACCTCTCATTTCGGTTACTTTTTAAACTTACCGTTAATCGACATTTTTCTTTAGAACTAATTCTAGAATTTGAACAAGTACGTGCTAATGAATATATACTAAGACTTACCAGAAACTCGTTGACTTTGTCAAACAGTTGATAATATGCTACAAACTTGGACCAAGGAAATTCTATGAAAATGATTGGCTTGGCATTGTAGGCTCTTATTTTCGAATTAATTGACAAAAGACCAACTTAAATGCAACGTATATTATAAAAATGTAGGCATCTATTACCCAAAGTCAACCTGTAGCTCTTTCTCGTTCTCTCGATCTTGAGATGAAAATGTCTAGATATTAACTTAAACCTAAAACGTGTGATGAAAGTGTCTAGGAATTTTAACTTAAACGTAAAACTTGTGAGATATTTCACAAATTTAAAGCTAAAGGGCAACATAAGCTTTCTCTAATAAGGATTTCACAAAACTTGGTTGAGACGACCTTATCAAAGGGCAAAAAGTGAGTTGCCAATCCAAGAGATCCGGGTTTGGAAAAGTTCCATCCCACGTCACTTTCTTCACACAACGGTTGATTTCCGAAAATTATAGTTTTTGATTTCCCATTGAAAAACAAAGAGTTACAAAGTGAAATTTCTACTAAATGTTGACCGATCTCATGGCTAACGGACATGAGGCAAGAGCGACACTTGGTCTTTATATCAATGGATGAGAGACATCCAAAAAGAAACTTCAAGAATTTTATTTTATGGTAGAAGTATTCCCATACTCCGTATTACAATAATAAGAGACAAGGAAGTAAAGCCATCAACCTCAATGGCCTCTGAATCCTCAGTAATCAGGAGATCCAATTATTATTTTCATTTTTCAGCTCTGTCTAATGGAACTTAGCACTATTCATTGAATATTTACTTGATAATATGGGTCGTAACATTGTTTATATACAGCACATGAGTACTAATGTTGGCCACAGGACGGGAAATAGTCACACAAAATACACATTTAATGGAATAAATCATCTCAAATGTCACATATATTATATATTTGTATGGCCAAAGGACGAACAATAGTTACTCTAAAAAAACATTCGTGCGACTATAAAGTGTTTACGGTCACTGATTATGACTAATCCAACAAAACTTGTGCCTAATTTGTCACACATATTCGGGGTTTTGGTCACTCTTTTTAGATGGAAAAGGCCACGAACTCAACAATGTGACCATATGCCACCTACGGTGGCGGGACCTTTGGTGACACACAACGAAAAAAACGTGTGTGACTATATGCATATCGTCACACATTTTTGACGTGACCGATACAACTTTTTGTACCAGTGAAAGTATTCCCATACTCAGTAAGTCAGTATTACAATAATAAGAGACAATGAAGTAAACTCATTAACCTCAATGGCCTTTGAATCCTCAGTGATCAGAGAATCCAATTGTTATTTTCATTTTTCAGCTCTGTCTAATGGAACTAATTAACACTATTCATTGAATATTTACTTGATAATATGGGTCTTAACATTGTTTATATACAGCACATGATTAATAGTGCTATGTTTTTTTTACTTAGAGCAGGAAAAACAACTTATTAAGCTGTGTTTCAACTATGAAGATGCATCTGGGTAAGCATAGGAAATATTTACCCAGGCCATGTTAGTTCGGTTTATCTCGTTAGTTTTTTCTGATGAAGTGACGCGCTTTTATTATTTATTTATTTATTTTCAAGTAAATATGGGTTCTTTTAGTATTTGATGACGCATCAAACATCCAAACTTTGCATAGATCACCTTTAACTTATGGTATAGTTTATCTATACTAGCCCACTTTTTACCAATCATGACCCACCTTTTAGTTCCTTTAGAGTTTTCTATCAATTTGTACTTTGATTTTTTTTTTATCAATTTTTGTTCCGTGTTTCTTTGCAAACTTTTGTTTTAGTCCACACTTTCTGTTGGTTTAACAAAATTACAAAAATAAATAAATAAATAAATAATAATAATAATAATAATAATAATAATAATAATAATAATAATAAAATAAAAAATAAAAATAAAATAAAATAAAATAAAGAGGTATTAAAATCAATTTTAAAGATTATGGATAATTCTCTTTCTTTTGAAATCTTTATTTAGCAATGCAACAATAGTTAAACAAAAAAATATCTGATTATGAATTAGGAGTGCCATATTCGAATCAAACTTTCCATATGGTTGTTGTGGTACACATAAGAAGTAATTTCATGAAAAGTACAAGAACTTGAGCCTCAAAAGGTTTTGTTGGGCTATTGGAAGCACCACTCTGGAAATAAAATTTGTTCGATACAGAAGAGAGATAAAAGCTGTTGACATAAATAATGCATAAAAACGTTATTTATATTTTTCGATATCTCTACGTTTTGACGATCACAAAATGTAAAATCATTAAACGTAAGATTACTACGTAAACAAGTATTAAGCTAGTTTATATCATCATATCCAACTTAATCACTTAAGGTATGAATAAACAAAGTGTTTAATACATCTCATGATCAAAGGGATATTTAATTAATTATTACAAAGTTTATTTAATTATATAAACATATTATATATTTTTGAAAAACACTTTTGGTAATAAAGAAAAATGTTTTAATCATACTAAATATATGAATTCAAATTTTTAACCAAAATCAGTTAGTTTTTAACCAAATAAACTTTCCCCACTAAAAGACAAGTTTTCTGGCCGTTACAGCTGGGCGGCCCCCTTAATTATAAGGGGCGGTCCCCTTAATTTTAAGGGGGCCGACCACTAATTAAGGGGAGCGTGTCAGAAACTGTCAGAATTTTCTCCTATTAATACCACCTTAAATCTGGTATTTTTTCTCACCTTTTGCACGAAAATTTTCAGATCTAAATCTCTCTAAACATCTTCTAAAACCCTTTGATCACTAGATTATTAATCCTTGTTTCAAGTGATTCAATCCCTCCTCATCCACACTCATCCAAAGTGCAAAAGAAGAATACTCCTTCAACAACTTAGTTCAAGAAGTATTGTAGAATAGTTGTGAATATTGTGTATATCATTTGTAAAGTTGTGTTGTGCTTGTAATAAGTAGTTTAGGAGAAGTAGAAGTTGTGTAGGGAGAAGAAGTAGTATAGTAGTGAAGTGGTGTGAAGTAGTGAAGAAGGTGTGGTGTGTACGAGTAGTGAAGAAGTTGTGAAGAGTCGTGAGATTGGTTCTAGCTAGGATTAGAACCCGACATCTAGCTTTGTGTCGTTAAGCCGGTGTAAGCGAAAGTTGTGTAAGGTTTCTCCGCCACAAGGGAGTTTGTTGACATAGTGAAGAAAACTCTCGAGTAGGTGACTCGGGGAGTGGAGTAGGAACAAGGAAGGTGTCCTTGTAGCCGAACCACTATAAATCCTTGTGTTGTGGTTTGATCTTTCTAACTCTTCTCATTCATTACTTATTTACTTATACTATAGTAGCTTAGTTAGTTAGTAATATATATTTGTTCATATAGTGCAAGTCTTGAATTCACATAAACTAGAATCGAAGTTTTTAAAACAAACTTGTTTTCATAAATTTTAAAACGGACGTAAAACTATTCAACCCCCCCTTCTAGTTTTCCACAATTGGTATCAAGAGCCACGTCAAACAAGATTTTTAAAATATATTGTATTTTAAAACTTGAATCGATCTATGGAATCGGAAAAATATTTAGAAGGGCAATCTATGCAAAGACCACCACTATTTGAAAGTGATGGATTTTTATATTGGAAAAATCGATTCGAAACTTATGTGAAATCAAAGGATCTAGATCTTTGGCATGTTATTACTAATGGTGATTTTCTTCCTTTACAATATAATTCGGAAACTAAAAAGGATGAACTTGTTTCTTATGAAAAACAAAGCGATGATTTGAAAAAGAAACTTTCTAAAAATAATGAGGCTAAAATGGTTATTTATAATGCGTTACCACGCAAAGAATATGAAAGAATTTTTATGTGTAATACCGCAAAAGAAATTTGGAATTCTTTATTAATCACTCACCAAGGTAATAGTCAAGTCAAAGATAATAAAATAGATCTTCTTGTACAACAATATGAACAATTCACGATTCCGGAAGAGGAATCGATAGATAATGCTTTTGCTAGATTTAACACAATCATCACAAGTTTAAAAGCACTTGATGAGAATTTTTCTAGCAAGAATTTTGTAAGGAAATTTCTTAGGGCTCTCCATCCGAAGTGGCGTGCTAAGGTGACGGCTATTGAAGAATCAAAGAATCTATCAACTCTACAACTTGATGAACTAATTGGAAACTTGAAGGTGCATGAAGTGATAATAAAGAAAGATTCCGAAATGGTTAAAGGAAAAAGGGAGCAAAGCAAATCAATTGCATTAAAGGCAAAGAAGGACTCTAGTGATGAAGAATACTCAACATCCGAAAGTGATGACGAAGAATACGCTATGGCCGTGAGAGATTTCAAGAAATTCTTTAAAAGACGAGGAAGATACGTTAGACAACCATTTGATGAAAGAAAGACATCGCATAGAAACAAGGACGACAAGAATGGCAAAAGCGAAAGGAAGTGCTTCAAGTGTGGGGATCCAAACCATCTCATTGGTGAGTGTCCAAAATTGTCAAGAAGTCAAAATCATAAGGCGTTCGTAGGAGGAGCATGGAGCGATAGTGACAACGATGAAAAAGAGACAACAAGAGAAGAGAAGTGTCTCATGGCTAAGGCATCCGATGAGGTAAGTTCCGAAACCGAATACTATAGTGATGATAATTTATCCTTAGACGAAAAAGACTTAGATAGCGAATATAGGATATTATGCAAAGTAGGACAAAAAGTAATGGCTAAAAATAAACTACTAAAACAAACTAACAACCAACTAAAAGATGAAATACTTGAGTTAAAAACTAAACTAAATAATCTAGAAAAAGGTAAAGAAAATTTAAGTGAATGTAAAATATGTCTAGTTCTTGAAAACGAAAATAAACAACTTAAGGAAGAAATTACTAAACTAGAGAAATTTGAAAATAGTAGTAAGTCACTTAGAAAACTAATTAGCGCTCAAAGACCACCCGGAGAGAAAACCGGCTTAGGATATAATACAAACGAAGCATCTACTAGTAAAACAAAAAGTGTAAAATTTGAAAATGAAACTAGTGAATCTAAACCATTAGAATCAAAACCAAAATACATACTTTTGAAAGATAGATTAGTACCCATTGCTAGTGATGAGGAAGTTAAAAGCTTTCGTAAATCATCTTTAAAACCCGATGCCGAACCTTTTAAACCAAAGACGAGGTCCAAAACTCCACCACCTAGAAAACAAATAAGTTCCTATCCTAGGTATAAAACTCCTCAAACTAGAGCAAACCAAAATAGACGAAACTTTAACAATAATCAACAAATGTGGAACTTCAATCCGTGGGGAATGTTTCCACCATATATGCACCCAAGTAAAATACAAAACATGTTCGGATCAAACAACTTTGGTCAAATGAGACAATGGGGACCAACGTAAAAAATTCGCCATACAAACTTGGAAATTTAAGTTGTCACCACTAGTTCGTACAATTCCTTGAAGACTTTGAAGAAAAACGCATTGAAGACAAAAGATACACATTTCCTTTTAATTTTCTTGTCAAGAATTGCATGCTTAGTTTAGTATCTAGTAATTATGTGTTTATGTTTGGCTTGTAGTTTTCATTAGCTTTTATTTTTATACCTATATTTATTTATATACATATCTATCTATATATTATATCTATATATATAAGTTATATCTAGGATCTTATAACCTAGAAAATTCATTTGTTGATTTTCTAGAACTAGAAATTGTTCGTTTATGAACCTTTTCTTTCCCCCCATTTGCCTTCTTGAACTTCAATGTTCAACGACACTCATGTTGATGTAGAGAAATGAGTCGAAAAATCTCTGGATGAAATAAACTCCCGGCCTCCGTTGCATACGTCTCCTTTCTATATTCTCGTCTTATAAACCCATACTATATACGTATAAATATATATACTTATAAACCTTCCACAACTCTCTCTTCCACTTGACGACTTGATTAATTTCATCCGAAATGATCAAGAAATTTTAATTGACGAAATGTCAAGTAATTCCTTTTGTGCGAATCATCTCCAACGTATTTTTGATTAAATATAAATCTAATATATTTATAAATATTTTCTTGTTCTTTCCAGAAACCAAAACCTCAAAATATCAAGTTTTGGAAGGCGGCCCCTTAATGTTTAAGGGGACCGGCAGCCAAATATAGGGCGGCCCCCTTAATGTTTAAGGGGGCCGGCCATCTGATAGTCCCAAATCGTTTTTCCTCTTGTTTCTTTTGCCAAACACTCCACTTTTCAAACTCCCACTCCATCTGCTACTGCTGTGACGACTTTTAAACCCCAAAACCTCAAAAACCAATCTCTAATTCACTTAATTCAGGCTAAATCGCAAAGGGCAAATTCATCTAACACGATTACCATTACATATTGTAAGTTTTTCATAACACATTTCATCTAATTCCATCTAATTAGGTCGAACTCGAGATTATGCATGTTTTAATAACTTTTTCAAATTCATAATTTCTTTCGAATTGGGTCTAGGATTTAATAACTAAATGCTTCCCTTAGGATTAGGATGCATAATTAACACTAGGAACTAATAATTACAAACCCTCTTGTCGAAAATTTTTGAAAAATTTCATACACCCCTTTTCCAAACTTTCGTAAAACACATTGTTGAATAATGCTATAAAAACTTGTTAAATCTATAATATTGTTTTTCATAACTGTAAAACATGAAACTATATTTTCGAACTAAGTAAATATTTTTGTATACGGATAGAGGGTGTTTGGATTATGTCCAAAATATGTCAAATTAAGGGTCATTATAATTTTTATAAAACGTTGTCAAGATTTTAAACCCCTAAAACTAAGTAATTCGGAGTGTGTCAATGGATATATATACTATATACTATAACTATATAGTATACTATATATACTAATGTTATATATAGCTAATACATATATATTACGCGTAGTGCAGTAGGCGGAGCGCGAGATACTAGTCGATATAGGTATAGGATATATGATAGTCTCTTATATATATGATGATAGTACGTATATACTATATATATACCAGATTATAGTATATATCATATAGAGTGATAGCTAGCTTCATGACCCGCCCGATGGGCGGGCGAGCTTTATGTGATATTTTTTTATGATTCATAATTTAAGTACTTAGATAGTTAAATCTAATATGTTTTCGAACATAAACGGATTCATGTAATTAGTACATCATGAATATATTCGCATATTATAAATAAATCCAAACAAATCAATCTAAATGAAAGGGCATATATTTGAAGAATAAATGTGAGACAAATAACATAATACATAACAAATGATATATATTCATTCATTATACCAATTTTAAATTTCTTGATTTTTATGGTTCATAAACTTAAAAGGAAAATTGTGCAATAAGGTAGTCGGTTTCAACAATACAAAACAAAATTTTAATTTTTATCATCACTAAAAAAGTCGACGGTCAGGCACGTAATCATCGGTTATGTCATGCCTAGCTTTACACACTTGTTTCATTAGTGCATCGGCATTTTTTTTATCTTCAACATCATCTTATTCCAAGTGTCGTTATAATATAAATAGGCATATCTGATTCAATTAAAAAAAAAGACCTTTCCAAAAATTAATTAATTAAAAAATACTTTTCGAAATCCAAATATATTAAAAAAAAGTTAATTAAAAATATGCAAAATTGAATTGAAATATCCCATTTTTTAGCTTCATACATTCAAAGCTTATGAAAAACTTATTTGTATACAACGTCGTTGGTGCAATTTTTATATTTACTATCTTCATCAAAACCCAATTGCACCAAAACTCGTATCCACAATGTTTTAGATATTTGTGCACGGTAATCCATTTTGATACGCCAAAAGATTGTGGATTGCGACTCAATATTTGTTTTATGAAGTTAAAAAGAGTAATTGAACCATAACAATGCTTTTTTTAACGAACAATGCAAGACAATTGGAAAGTTGAGTTGAGATCCATGAATAACCCATACATGCCATAGAACTTATCAACCAATCATAGCCACCCATTTATATTTTCCACCTTATTTTTTAAAACAACATATCTTGCAAACGGTAAATCTTCAAGCTACAAAAAAAATACCATCGCGACGAGAATTAAATGATCTTTCTATAGATATGCATTGTTATATACTTTCGACGATTTTTTTTTTCGACGAACTTTTTTTTTAATTTCCGCCCAGAAAGAATCATATATGATTCGTAAAAATCATATATGATTCGTAAAAAATCATATATGATTCGATTCTTACGAATCATATATGATTCGTACGAATCATATATGATTCGTAAGAATCATATATGATTTGTTAAAATCGAATCATATATGATTCTTACGAATCATATATGATTTTTCTGGGCGAAAAAAATAAAGTTCATCGAAAAAAAAGTTCGTCGAAAGTATATAACAATGCATGTCTATAGAAAGATAATTTAATTCTCGTCGCGATGGTATTTTTTTTGTAGCTTGATGATTACGGTTTGCGAAATATTTAAGTTTTAAAAAAAGGGTGGAAGTTTATTTTTTTATTTTGATAAAAAAAATGAGTGGCTAAGATTGCTTGATGGGTTCTATGGTAAAAGTTGGATCTATAAAGAACTTTTGGCTTGGAAAGTTAGCTTGTGAGATTGCCATCGAATTCAAAGAAGTGTCGTCACTAATCCTTTGGACATTTGCAATCAACTTGTGAGCTGTTTTCCATAATTAAAAATAAATAAAACCAATAAAATGTAGCACAAGATGTTGACACCAAAATTTATAAAAATATACAGCCTGACTTTCCCATGAATATTGTTGCTTTTTTCCTCTTTGATACTGTTGAATCTGTTATTTTTAGGCAAACACTCAAACTGCTTAAATACTTGATATTTAGCATAGTGTCACCCTGATAATATGATCCAACAAATCATTATTCACCATGGATAATACAGTAAAAAATTAACCGTTACATGACAAAAGAAAGACACTGACTTTGACATGTTTAAGTGTCGGTCTCAATTCCAATCCCATTCACTTTGTTGTGAGTTCCTCCATATCCCACTCCATATGAGTATAGCTTTCTCTATCTCTGGGAGATGTTTCATTAGGCGCTAATGTTGTCAAGACCAGTTGTAGCACATGAATTGTTTTCAAGTAACAATGTCTCTGAATTAGAAGAAAATTGATCCGTTGGAGCCAAGCTTGGAGCTGATTCATTTTGATTTAACTCATAAAATGCTTACATACCAACATGATTGTTCAGTAAATTTGTCTTGAAATTTGTAACATAAAGTAGGAAATGTAGCAATTTTACTTAAAAGAAATAGGTGCATACCTTGCGGGCGCTTTTAGTTCCAAAAAGATCGAAATCTAGATACATCGCTGTAACAAACAACTTATTAATGTCATAATTAACCCAAACCTGATGTTAAATAATAGTGAAATAACAACTCAATCACTTCAAGAAAACATCTTTCCCAACTAAATCCATAAAAAAGTATAGATATATCCTTTTTCCAGTTCCATAAAATTTTAGTTCAGAAGCAAATATGACCATGCACGCTTATCACATTCTCTTATTGCGGTGTGGACTTCATATGAAGAGAACCTGATAACTCTCCTAAAAGTGCATTCATTCATTCATGTAGACGATTATTAATGTGACACAGTAAATCACTAATGATTATTCTCCCATATGTATCATAAGTTTCATACAAAACTCACAATCAGCCACATGCATTAGAATTTGATATTTTCTAAACCATTTTTCATAAAACACAACTGATACCAACCTTTTTAAACAAATTTCCATTTTCTTGTATTCGAATAGATATCAATCGTATCATCTAACCAGAAATGTTATTGATCTTCCGCCACACAGACCGACTTAATTTTGTACATGTTAGATCGAAAGTGTTGATATTGCTCACCATTTTTGCTGCTTTAAAAGAAACCTCATGTTGCCACATTCGCCCTCTCCTTTCCTTGCGAGCCCGCATAATGGTCCACCGCCACAACTGCAATGTCACAGATATGTATGAACATCATGAGTTCATGACAGTAAAATATCAAACACATGTGAAAGACGAACAGGTGAAAACGATGACTACGTAAGAATCAGGTCATTTATGATCATATAGCAAGGATATTATGTGGCATATATAGTGGGCGTTTGGATTACCTGATTTTCCATTGGTGGTACTAAAAAGGAGTGACCAAGATAGTACAGCTTCACTCTGAGCTTCCTGTTTACACGCCAAATATACAATTAGCAAGTTTCCGAAAAGAAGCACACCCAAAATTTGCCACCAGTTTCCTCAAATATTTCAAGAACTTGACCCCTAAAACCTTGCCCACCTCTTCCTCCCTCCTTTCCAACTATTGAAATCAAATATATTGTGTAGCATACAGTTTTAGAGCAATACTTGATATTATATTTTTATCAATTACGGTAGTTATTTTATAAGAAATGCTTGTCCAAAAAGAATTGGTAAATAAGACCATTATACATGGATGTAGTTGATATTTGCATATATCAACTTTTTCATATGATCTTCTTGCCTGTAATTATTATTAAGAGAAAGACTTTTCAACATTAAGTTTGGATATTACTTCTTATATAATAAACATGTATTAGACGTGAATTATGTAAGATCAAAAAATGCAAACATTAATATACACAAAATCTAATAACCATTCAACTTGAATTTCTAAATTCCAGAATCTTATCTACGATCATATTTTTTTTCATTTAAACAAACATAATTTCTATAAAAGCAAAACAATTTGGTTGTCTACTGAAATACAATGTGTTAAGTTATTCACGTCAATGCTATCTTCAAGTTTATATACATGAAATAGATATTTATCCAATTCCGGGATTGAGATTGTGTAATAGGGAACCTGTTAGTATAAAGCTTGTAGAAAAAATTCATAATTCAAATTCCTATATTTATGTCTTTTGTTAATGGCTTTTATATAGATTACAGACAGATTTAGGACTAATTGGTTTGCATTTATAAATATATGCTTGTATTGGCTTAACTCATATGAGCATAGGTGCATAGCGAGGCTGAAGCCTAGCCTAAATGTCCTAAACACGGCGATTATCAACCATCACAGCCTGAGTTCCTGGTTCAAGCCGGCTAAGCCGAAGCTTAAAAATAGTCCGGATCTTGAAATCCTCGTTTCAAGACTGAAATAGTGAAATCCGGGTTAGGACTGGCCTTTTGCATATTTAGGCTCATATAAACTTGAGTTTTGGTTTGGCTCATAAAGGCCCAATATATCTGTGGCTACTAAAGGGCATAAGTTTGAGTTGGCTCTGTTCATATGCACTAACTTCGGATTGTAACAAAATATTTTATAGAACACTCATCTTGTATGTCGTGTCTACTTCATTTATGTCGTGTCTACTTCAACCGATTTTTTACACACACTTTACATCATTCAAAGATCAAACTCCTAACCTATGGATGTGTCTGTGATCTTAAAGTTCGATGTAAACTTGCTGAGGTCTGGGTGCCCGTTAAAACGAAGTCAATAATATGATATTCTTACCATATATCCATGTCATGTTTCAGGAAATGCACTGATATGAGATCCCTCGCCCCTCATCTATCTTATCCCCGCCCCTATACATTCTACTAAAATTTAAAAACGAAGTGTCTTATAAACATTCTAAAGTGCGTTACTTACTCTTTCAAAATCGGTTGAGACTTAACCATACTCTTCTTTGCTTCTTCCTGTTCCAACCTCCTCCTTTATTCCAATTTTGTTTGTACTTCTTCATATCTGCGAAAACAATGTGAAACATGCTCAGGACAATCAGGAACTGGTTACTATTACTTTCACATTGCTATTTTTACCGCTATTTTTTCAGTATATACACCTATTTTACCGCTATTTTTTGGAATTCAAAGGTACGATCCATCCAAGTTATGCCAAATACAAAGTTCTTAAATTCAGTAGATTAGTTTAACTAACCAATTGTATCCAACCAAATTTCATATATTGGTCGATGGTGAGAAGAACTTATGATGACGAAAAATGTTGTCAAGAAAAATGATTGATGCAATTGGATCTTTATTACATGCTACTATCAGATATTATATTAAAAGGATGTAACCTGATGATTTACTGACCGGATCCAATTAATCAAATAAATGTCCTGCAAAACACAAACATGAATATTTCATTTTTATAAGTATCTAAGGAATTATGTAATCAAATAAAAACATACAAAGGGACATAAAGTACAAACTCATCATTTACAAACATTAGGACATCTTCCTACATATAATACAAAGTATGCAAGCAAGTACATTTAGCAAAGAGTTGACGTTTAAGCAATTTAATTAGAACAACATAATCAATATATCGGATGTGTACCCTGATTAATTCAAAAATAACAAAGTACCGTGTCCCACTCTCATTACTGTGACCTCTATAGTTATATCTCATATGTAACTGTAAACACTTTTGAACCATTTGACCCGTTTTCTACATAGCCATTTTCCCCTCTCTTATGAGGCCCATTTTGACCCATTATAGATAAACCACATCCTGAATTGGTTTCTTTATGTCTATTTTTTTTTAATTGTCACCTCTGATCATGTACAACAAATACATACACAGTGGATATACAATGATAACACAAAATGATTCAGCTTGTTGAATACTTTTAGTGGTGGAATCACTTGTGTTGGCACATTCCTACCTGGTCTAGATATGGATACTTTAGGGGTTGTTTCAACAGAAAAAACCTGTTAAGGGGCTGTTTGGGCATAAAAAGTTTCAATGGTTGTTGGACAGAAAACACGTTCATATAATTGTCGAAGTTTTAGACCACTTTAATGGGAATCGTCCAATGTCATATGAAGTTAAGAAAACTAATTAGGGACAATTTCTTATTAAAGGTTGTTGACTAAAGTTTAACTGTCTACAGGAAAGAGCTCAATGGATAAAGGGACTATTTGTGTTTTTAACAACTAAACCAAGTATACAAATGCATTTTAAAATTAGAGATTACTTTATATATGCAACATGGAACTTGTATAATATGGAAAAAAATTTAAAAAAAAAAATAAAAAACACTAATAATTGGAGTCGGGGAGGCTTGAGCCTGGGTAATAATTGAGGTGCTAGTTAAAACCCACTACTAATGAATGAGTCCATTTGGGATATGTTGTATCTATGACGGGTAAAATGGGTTAATAATATTTATTGCATAAACCCTCCTAAATCAACATGGCAAGTCTCTACTTAACTTTATCATCGACATAATCTTCTAACTCGATAACACATCTATTCAATATTCTGATTCACCAAATATTGTTCAACTATAAATTTCCCTATCGAGATTATTTTTAAGAGACTAAATATGTGCAGTACCTTGATAATATTTGTTATTTCTCCTAAGCAATGAAACTTAGATAGTTGAGCTTCCTTCACCTCTACATTTCTAGGGAAAAAAAGAAAAAAGAAAAAAAAAGAAGAAGCTTTCTTCACCTCTGAAATACTGCAGAACATTAAAAAAGATCATGTACCATTACCCGACTTGTAATATAGTAATAATTTGTTATTCATTAGACACTTCAGGAAGCTTATTGGCACAAATGGACTTTTTTCGGTTGCCATTATGGAGATGCTTATTTAAAATAGCTTATTGAGCTAATAAGCGTAAACACTTGTTGGGTTAATCAAGAAACATAAATCACCTTTAACATCGTGTGTAACTTACTGAAAAGCTTAATCATCTTTTGAACCTCCTCGACGACATTTAGGCAAGTATCTTTTAATGCAGCTGCTTCAAATCCACTAAGTGTCCTCTCATAAGTCTCTAGATATGTATTTACCTTCATATAGAAAAAAAGGTTTTCGGAGTCGACAAAAACATAAGAGATGTGACAAAAGGAAAAGCAATCATTAAAAAGGAAAAAAATAAGCTAAGATAAGGTTCCTGAAGATTGCCAAAATATAGAAACTTACTGTAGGGCAAGATTAGTTTATGTAATATCCAAAGCAGAATGATTTATAAGAAGATGTTTCCAACATGCAACATTCTGGGTTCGACTTGAGCCATCTATATTTCAAGCATTGATAATTGGCTTAGTATCCTTTTGTTTGACATGTATAAGCCATTAAAATTAAAAGTGTCAAGTTAAGCGAAGAATTAGCAAGTCTCAATAGAACAGACCTTTATCTAAAAACCAACCTTGCTTAGAGCAAGGTTAAAGCAGTTGCTTGTTGCAGGCAGATCACCCTTTTTCGACCTACAAAACATAGCCAAGCGTCTGCAAAAGATGGATTCAGCCTAACCTGTAAAACCCAACAACTTACTAAAATTATGAAGTTTATCAAATTAGTCAATGTAAGAATTCAATAACATTGTAAATGTTTCATTTTTTTTAAACTGATTAATTGATAGGCTACAACAAAATGAACATCATATTTTTTTCACTTAATCAGAAAATCACAAATTAATATCTTTTAAATAAAGTATATATGAACATCAGCATCATGTTACATATATATTTATGATATCAAAAAATAATAAATTTGACCTCATAATCATAAAATATGATAGTCATCAAGAATCTACGCCCAATTATTTCATTCTTTATTTGTTTAAATACATCAAACGAAACTAAAGTGTATTACGTTTTTGGGTAAATTAATAATCTTTAACCTCTGGTTACAGACATATAAATCAAATTAAATAAAAATCATTACAACTATAACTTACCAGGAGTATTAAAGTTTTGACATTGTGATAAATACATTGAACATACCAAATACATGGAGTAGTTTAATGCCTCATCCCAACAATTAGCCTTTATGAATATATTTCATTCCAACTTGAAGCCTTTTTTGTTATTAAGATAAAAATTTGAGCTTCATACATTCATTACATAAGTTTGTGTGTTTGGAATTACCCAGCTCCTATGATTGATTCATTGTGCAACACAAAGAAACTACTTAAATCCCAATTCATCAATAAGTACACAAACCAAGTGAAAAAGCCCCATATATATCATGCTTTCAGAAGGTGTATTAAGGAAATATTGCATATTAGCAATTTTAACTTTCAGTGTGTTGATCTGATTAAACCCCCAATATGGCAGGCAAACAAATCTGAGGAACCTTATTCTATTTCACTAATTTTTGTGGATTTGAAGCCACAAAAATTAATCAATTTTAACTAAGCAAATTCATATTATGTGTTGAATCGCATGTACAAAATAATTTAAAATCAAACATACCTGGCTAAAGATTGTAGATTCAATAGTATCATCAAGACCTTAACTTCAATCATCATCATCTAGTGTTGCTATTTAATTAGAAATCGCCGGTAAACAAATGAAACAAAAGAAATCATGATTTTATATCGTGATTTTGAACTGTGATGCTTGATGTTCATCATCTAGTGTTGCTATTTAATTAGAAATCGCCGGTAAACAAATGAAACATATTTTTTGAGGTTATTGATGGAACGGATATTATGAGGCTGTGATTGTGTGCTGTGAATGGTGAAAATTGTGTGCTAAAGATGGAATTGATTGATCTGCGTTTGTGTTTACCGATGATTTTTGTTAGGGTTTCAATTATATTGAGAAAAGTGTGTGTCAGGCGTGTGAAAGGCGTGTGTTTTGCTGACATGGCTTAAACGTGGCATTAATCATGATTTCTTTTTGGACATGTGGCATTAGTGACTTGGCAGGTATTGCTAATATATATAGGGGGAGATATATATATATATATATATATATATATATATATATATATATATATATATATATATATATATATATATATATATATATATATATATATATATATATTGACATACTAGTAGCGTAAGTGTCTAGTTAAGGAAGCGTTTGGTTTAGTAAGAAAAATGGTATTTTTGAGTCAAAATATAAACCATCTTTTTCAAAAACAAATCACATGCATAAGAAACTCGTAAGAAATGGCTAGTTTTACAACCTAATGTAAATCTAGTAAATTTCATGATATATTAAGATGTTTAAAGGGGCGTTTGGATTAGTCCATAACTACTTGCTAAACATCGTAAAATATATCTAGAACGAGTTAAAAATAAAAATAAGGAACATAGTAAACTACTTCTTAGGATTAAAGTCTTAGAGTCGAAGTATGTTTACGTTCCAACATATGTCATAACAATACATACATCATTATTTTTCTTTATATTTATTGTGGTCTTGTTGTATTGTTGTTGTGTTTAGGTAAAAATGCCCAAAGCGACTACCGAAGATATCTCCCTCACCAAAAATTACATTCCAAAAGTTTCCCAACTCCCTACTACATCTTCCTCCATTGGACGTCTATATCGTCAAATCGAGGATAGAAACGTTCATGAAGGACGTGTAGTAGATCGTGCCTACTCTCAATCCGACTTCATTGATCGCTTGTTCACAAGCATCAACTTCGATTGTCTCTATGAAATAAATGAACCCATCATCCCTCGTTTCATTGTCGACTTCTATAGCCAAGTCACGGTCCAAACCGATGACCTTGGTGTCGTCTTCATCTCTTTCATGATCCAACACGAATTCATCACCTTAACTCTCGATCAATTCGGTCAAATTCTTCGAATCCCTTTTAGAGGTCAAGCCGTTTTCACCAATGAATGGGATCTTGACTCTCTTCATCGTTGTCGTCCAACCTTTGGTCCTTATCTTTCCGACATTCCTACTCCCGACGAAATTCGTCAACTTCTTGGGTTGGAACGTGTCACTACCACCCGCAAAATCAAATCCAAAAATGTCGAAATCTCTGAAAATCAAATTCTTCTGAAAGAATTAGGACCCAACATGAAGCGTTGGGAAGAACTCATTCGTGAGAATGCGTTCGGTACCGGAGGCCATCGGGACCATCTCCCGGCGTGCCTTGCTCATATGTTGTATTGTATCGTTGCTGAGCAACCGTACAATTTGGCCTACTTCTTCATCAAACGAATTGAGTGCGCAAGGAAAACTCCAAAAGCAAATCTCCCATATGGAATGTTCCTCACTCGTCTCTATCGTCATGTTATCGAGCACTACCCCGATCTTGACGATAGCATCTATGAGTCCATCTATCCCACCTTGCGTCCTCTCGCTCTAAAACAAACTCGACGAACTCGTAGTGACAAGGGAAAATCTCGTCGTCATAGTTTTCACGGTTCATCATCTCGACTAGACGATGACGATGAGGAGGAAAGCACCCATGGTGTTAGTACCCCTTCGTTCAACGAGTTCGTTGACAATCTAGAGGATCTCGACTATCCCGAGTATACAACCCCATCTCCTAGCGATCAAACAAACGAAATACTTCATGAACGAACAACCGAGGTGCTTAGACGACAAAAGAGTTTGCATGAAGAAGTTAGAGGTGGCTTCAAATCTATCGGGAAGACGTTGAAGGGTATCTTCGGGAAGAAAAGAAGATGATGGAGATTAGTTTATGATTGTTGAACAATTTTTCTTGTGATATTTGGTCATGGATTATTATTTGCTATTTGTCCGATTTATATTCGGATTAACTTGTAACTTTCTTGGATATTTGCTTAGATGTTTGCTTAGGATGATAACTTGCTTACTTATGTTAAATATATGCTTTTGATTGCATGTTTTATCTCTTAATCTATATATATGTTTGCATGCTTAGCTTATATTTATATATATATATATATATATATATATATATATATATATATATATATATATATATAACATGTATGCTTTATAATAGACCAAAATCAATGTGAAATGTCCAAATAGAGCTTGCTGCAAACACAAAACAGAATATTACATTTCTCCAGAAAAATTTTGAAAAATTTTGTTTTCTGGGTCGTCAGATGGGCGGCCCCCAGATGGGCGGCCCCCTTAATTCATAAGGGGCGGCCCCCTTAAATTTAAGGGGATCGGCGTGTATTTAAGGGGGCCGGCCACCCATACAGTATTTTCTACTGTTTTCTTTTGCAACTTGTGACTCCTTTTGCTACTCTCAGCTACCATTTCCTTTTAAAACTAAACTGATTTTGGAATCTAACCACTTATTTTCAAATTAATTTCATTTATAAACATGTTTTCATACTATATAATCCCCATGCATGTTTAATTCACACTCCATCATCCTCAACCTTCATCAAACTTCATCCTTCCACCATGTCATCACCAAGAACCACCTACTCAAACAATGCCAAGAAACAAAA